>CAUYPK010006849.1:0-21743 GCA_963574355.1 Loris lydekkerianus | reverse complement strand
TGTGTTGATATGGTAACAGGATATTTCCCTTCAAGTTAATTTCAGATAGGTAAAATGAGTTAATGGTGAAACTAACAGATAATAGATTAAGTGTGTACGTGACTAGAAAGGTATAAAATCAAAACCCTGAATAAAGAATTTTGCTACATGCCATCCCATATTGTGTAGTCTGTTTCTTGACTTAACAATCACAGGAGCGAGTTTATACCCACGGCAAAGCTGCTGTTTGTTCGCATCTCCGGTCACGCAACAAAAGCCAAGTCTCTAATTGTGATACAGGGTCCTCCCTATTTAGGTCTGCAGAGGGACACCCATTTCCTAGAGCTGGGTAATTTCATGTTTCAAGTTGCTTAGACCCAGGCAATTCCATGTAAGCTGGCTCTCTTCCGAAGTAAACACCCTGCCATTTTGCACAGAGCTGGAGGAACTGCATTTATTTGTTAATATACTCATCAACACTGTAAAGGTGTCTTCTATCTACCAAGTCCTGGCTAAGTATAATTCTGAAGACCTTATATCCCTCTAGAAAAAAGACCCATGTGAGACTTCCTACTTGGGTCTTTCTCTCTGCCAGAAGTTCTGGTGCTTATTATTCCTTCTTTATTTCTTTCTTTCTAAGAAATCCAGCCTTACCTCTGATCTTTGTGGACTATGGGTTCATTCTTCAAATCTCTGAGACTAAGGACCTACTGCAGAAGGAAATTCCATCAACAATTGCCTCTAATATAGAAATTGACCATATTTAGTATTTTTTCTACTCATACATAATTTGGATAATGAGATAGTCAATTGACATTTTTTTGAGAACTTTCAAAGGGAGGGTGAGTTAGTATCTAAAATACTTTCAGTGTTCACAATTTCCAAGCAAAGTGGAATGTGAAATGCAACTAAATTTCCTGTAAGAATTTATCTTTCTCTACTTCCCTTCAAGACCCTTGCCGAGTGGGCTGGGTTGACCCTGCAATCCTTTCTGGTTGTTAACATGCAGAGTTGTCTATAAACCATCATTAGTTTTACTCATCTTCAATGAGAAGATGAATAAATAACTTCATCTTATTGATGAAGTCAATAAGAATTGACTTTCTTATTGAAAAGAAATCAAGAAGTCATAAATAACTTCTTGAAAAGACCCTAGAAGTGAAATAAAAGAAGCCGAGTGGTAAGGTAGGAATAGGTACACTGGGAATGTATGCAACTTATCTACTCCCTCAGGACCTAGTTTATACCTACAGCATAATGTGTGAAGATAGCTTTTGTCTCTACCACTTTTCATTTATAATCATGGTACTACACGTTCCTGCTATGCTTTGGTGTGACCTCTCCAGAGTGCACCAGTGTGAAGTCCTCTGGAATGATGACAGTGAGAATCTGTTTAGACTGAACTGTGGTACACATACAGAAAATTGACACCTGAAGAATTTGCTGTTTGAAATACCACCTTATTAAGTTTTAATCCACTTTTATTTTTTAAGATCCCACCAATCTTTTTCAAAGTTCAAATAGGTTAAATAGTGCAATCTGTGATTGCTGCGGGGTAGGGCACTATGCCTTCTTACTCATTTGGAAGAGTGGAAGAGAATTTGTTAAGCACATATTTTTTGGTCCTTTATTTACAAATGATTCTTTATGCTAAGGATCATGGAAGCAATCAATATTATTTCTACATGTTCTGCAAATTTCCATTCTGCCTATGTAGGTGGAAATATATTGCAGGCAGACATTCCAGAGGACTCAGTGGGAATGGCCTGGGCCTCAGCCTCCAACCTCTCAGTACACTCACCACAACTGTGGTGGCAAGTGGAGTTGGAATGTTCACCAGAATAGACAAAAACTAGTTTGGGGACATCTGAGTAAACGTTAGCAGCTTAGAGACAGGATATCAGCAGAGTTAGAAAGGGATTAACAAATCTCCAACTATAGCTAAGCACTCATAGCACGTGGTTATGGCGCCAGGCACATACAGAGACTGGTATATTCGAACCTGGCCTGGGCCAGCTAAACAACAAGACAACTGCAAAAAAAAAAAAAAAGAAAAGAAAAGCTGAGTGTTGTTGTGGACACCTGTAGTCCCAGCTATTTGGGAGGCTGAGGCAAGAGAATCGCTTGAGTCCATGAGTCTGAGGTTGCTGTGAGCTATGACTCACAGCACTCTACCAAGGGAGACATAGTGAGACTCTGTCTGAAGAAAAAAAAAAAAAAAACTCCATCTATTTCAGTATGAGAAGATATCATATCATATTGTTCAGATCAGTTAGGGTTTATTTTATATATCAAGGAGCGTTCAGCTATGGTGAGCAGAGGTTAATTATTGAAATCTCTTCATGTTATGTGCTTTCTTTGACAAATATGCAGTTGTTCATTCTTTGCTTATTTTTGCTGGTTTAAGTCAAATTATATCTGCAAATAAGATTGCAACTCCTGTTTTTTTCTTATTTCCATTTGCCTGGATTACTGTTTGTCATCCCTTCCTCCTGAGTCTTGTTTTATACTGTGTGCAAAAGGTATCTGGCCTGAGTGTTCATAGCCAGTCAACCACCTGTGCCTCTTTAGAGGAGAATTCAAGCCATTCCCCTAATGTACACAATGCTAGGGTGCCCAGCATGCCCCCAGGGGAGGGACTCTTCTACAACTTGAACTTTACTTTGGAAGTGAGAACAATGTGACCAAAATATTTATACCCTCCTATTAATTTGAAATTTAAGAAAAAGAAAAAAGAGAGAAAGGGATTGCAACTTATTCTTAAGTGGAAACAATGTAGCCTGAAGGCTGTTACCATAACTCTTCCTCTCCCATCCCCTAAGGCAACATTTTTGGATTCCTATTTAGTTCTGCCTTGAGAATTGTTCTATGATTTAGTGCCTCCACCCTGATGACCTTTTTTCAAAAAAAACCCACCACCCACATGATTGAGTCCTGAAACTATTAACTCTTTACTTCTTTATTCTTTGAGCACAGCCTAAAATCCTAAGTGTAAAAACCTCCTGAGAATTCAAATCAGGGCAGTGCCTATCAGCCTTGCCACAGGCTGATTTGATGTCTGTCTCTCTGAGTCTCAGCAGATTTTTTCCCAGAAACTCTGTGTTGATTTCTCAGTGTTCCTGCTTCTCCCTTCGCTTCTGGACCTGGTGGTTGGGAAAGTCCCCACTGGGTAATTCTGAGTCCACCGTGTTTCCTCTCCTTCACACACTGCAACATACCTACATGCTCAATTGGAAGTTCAGCATTGTATGACTTTTGAATTCCGCTGTATTGACCAAGAGGCAGATTCAGGCTCAAAGTCATCTATTAACTCACTGACATCTACATGTGAAATGTGACCGCAGATCCTTTCTGAAGAGTATTCATATTTCACTTCCATCAAAGAGCACTCAGTACTTGCAGTTCACTACTGGCAAAGGCAGGGGTTCTAAATATTTACCATAATGACCTTACTCACATCCACAGCCCTACAATTGTCTCAGTTTATAAATCTATCAGTAACTGTCCTGTGGATTACCACGAACCCTGTCTTAGAAGTTGCTTATGATTAGGCCACTTCATTGGCATTTTTCTGTTCTGCATTGCCTCTGGCATATAACTATCATTATTTGCCTTCTGCTACCAAGAAATATTTTTATTTTTATTGCACTCAGGAAATTTTTTTCAGTATCATCATCTGCCACCTTCATCCTCAAACTATGCATAAACAACAAAAGTATCTTTTGTCCCACCTGTCCTATTTCTCTCAGCAACAGCATACTCAGAAGTCTATGATGATTATCAGGGGACGAGGCAGGCCATCATTTATGAAGATTCTCATGACATAGCTCCACTAACATTTCTACTTCTTCTGCTTAACCTTATCACATAATTTGTGATAGGATTAGGCCACCATGAAGTCCAAGTTCTATTCAACCAAGTAAGTAAATCCATAACCACTTAAAAATTCAAAGTTTCTTTTATTGGCTTCTTCATCCAAAAATATGGCCTGAACAAAAACTCCCAGAATATGTCCTCAATTACCATTGTTTACACATATTCTTTATGTAAGTTATAAAATACTTGTTTTTTTTGTTTGTTTGTTTTTTTAATGTTTGGGGCATATCAGGAAGTACCAAACGAATACCATGTTTCTACTTTTCTTGAATTCTAGAACCTTTGTGAATTGAAAGAATGAATAAGTTAAATGGTGCAAACAGTTTCTTTATAACTGTGCAAGACTAAGTGAAAGCCAATGAAGATTCCAGACACTGGCTCCCATCATTAGCCAGCAACTCAATCAGTATCGTCACTTGTAATGCCTTTCTTTGAGAAGCAAGAGGAACTCTTACTCTGTGAAAGTATTACCACTACCAAAGAAAAATGTATGATAAAGTGATCTTTACGCCATTACTCTTGGGACAGAGATTTTTAATTCAGCAAACTGTAGGACTAGAAACTATTCAAAATTGACTATATCAGCTATATTGACTCTGATCCCTATAAAAGAAAGTAAATGAAAAACAATTAGAGAAGTTTAAGGTTCTCTCCTTGTGACCATTTACACTTCAAGGTTTTCATTTTGTCTATGTTCTCAAATGCAGTAAGAGCAAGCATCCCACCACTCAGGCCCTGAGCAAGATCCAGTCAGGGTTGACTAACAGCCAGCAGGTAACTCACAGTAACAAGAGGAGGATTGAGCAGTGACCAAAAGTACATGAGAAAACCAACATGATCACATAACACAATTTCAATCAAAAACTAGAATTCTCCTTTTTTACCTCTGAATTCAAAATAAGTCAATTCTTTTGAAGGAATTTTTCTAAATAACTGCCTTTGCAAGAAAGTTTAATGAGACAGTCACCTATTAGGAATTTGTATTATTACTATAATAGATGAATGCACAGGCCACTTGTGCATTTACCCTGCTATAGCTAATAATTATCAAGATTTGTGTAGTTGTAAAATTTTAATGGGAGAAAAATTTCCCTAAGTTAGGTACTCACAGAGTACACACATACACACACACACACACACACACACTTTTTTGTTTTTTAATTAAGATAACATGTACTCTTACTTTTGTTTTCCTTTATTAAAGAATGCTTTCCCAAGGTAACTCTGTAATGAAATTCGTCACTTCTGGGCTCTAATTAATTGGTGTCAAAGTTTGGAAAAATAATGAAACCATTTCATTGAATATTTTTGATATATTAAGCTAATATTCCATGTATTTTAGTTGAAATTACTGAGGTAAGTGTAGATTCACACACAGTTGTAAAAAGTTAAAATAAATACAACAGGATCCTGTGTAGACTTACCCTGTTTCCAACAAATATTGTAAAAATATTGTGTGTGTGTGTATCTATTTAAAAACAAAACTATGGCTATTTTAACTCAATTTTAAAGAGAAGAATACTGATCACAGAGAATATATAACTTGTTCAGGTGATACAGTGAGTTGTGTTGTGCATTCAAAGACTGACCTGTCGCCTCACAAAATCCATACCTTTTATAATGACACAGTTTGAATCTACAAAGACAGTATATTGCAGATTTCCAACAAGTACTTGATGTACGTTGGAGAATACGTGCAGCATCAGATCAACAACAGTGACTACCTTAGATAGGAAAAATCCTGAATTTTCAAAACATATTTTACAAAGTCCTTATGAAGGTTACACATGACCTGTACCCTTGCGTTGTGCACATTAGGTGAGGTCCTACCAAATACCCTCTATTAAGAGTAGAGTATAAATGTCTTAACACAACAAATAAGTAAGTCAGGTAAAGGTTATGTTTGCCAGTTTGATGTAGGCATTCCAAATTGTGTATAATATCAGCACATTGTACCCCATAAATGCATTAATGTACACAGTTATTATTTAATAAAACAAACAAAAAAGAACAGAAAAAAGTAAGTCATACATGAAAAAGAAAAAACCTGTATTTAGACATCAGATGTTATAATACCTTGGTCTAGAGAGTTGGGAATGCACAAAAATTACCTGGGAAATTTTGAAAAATGCAAAATTGGAATAATTTTTTCCCCTCAACAACTAAATGGGCTATCAGTGTGAGATAATTATTATTGCCACCCTTTGATCTATCCTAGACCTACAAATTCCTCAAATCTTTTCCAGGGACAGTACTTTTCCATACACACTGTAAACCATGTGTTCACATTGGTATTACCTGGGAAAGGGCTGCTCAGTTTTCCAAACTGAATCAGGGCTTCCATTTCCATGGCCAGATACGAAATGGAAAAATCCCTGGGAAACAAGGCAAAATCTTTAATACAGTTTGTAGTGAGGCTGCTGCTGAGAAGCATTTCTCTAGGGCAGTAATTTTCAATCAGTGTGCCATAGAACACTGGTGTGCCCTGAAGGGATCTTAGGTGTGCCATGGAAATTTTAAAGATAATTAATTAAATTACTTTCAAAAGAAGTTCAAAGCACAAATATTTGTTTACTTTTTGTTTTATCAACATAATTTAAGTGTGCCATGGAAGTTTAACTATAGATTCAAGTGTGCTGTGAGATAAAAAAGGTTAAAATGACTTACCTAGTCATTTTATAGTCATTGTCTAGTATAAAACTTACAAATATTAAAAAAACTCACACTGGGAGTTACTGCTGGACCTGCCATCCTAAGTTTACAAGCAGCAAAGAAGATACTGCCAATGCTATGCTCATGAGCACTGTAACACTGAAATGAAAGTATTGACCTACTCTTGGAAATAATTCACAATCTTGTTGATACAGGGTTCCCCATTCAGGGCTGGACAGAGACCCTTGCTTCCTAGGCTTGGGCCATTAGGTGTTGCGATTGCTCTGCTGTTTTGCCCAAAGCTAGAGGAACTGCATTCATTTGTTAATATATTCATCAACACTGAAAAGGTGTCTTCCATCTACCAAGTCCTAGCCAAGTGTAATTCCTTTTTTTTTTTTTTTTTCAGATTTATCGATTGTTTATTGACTTTTTTTTTTTTTTTTAGATTTATCATTTGTACATTTGTAATATATACATACATATATATGTATATATACATTTCTGGAGTCAATAATACTTTTTTTTATTGTTGGGGATTCATTGAAGGTACAAGATGTGTCACACACTGAGACCCCACCCCCTCCCTCCCTCTCTCTTCTGTCCTCTCCCCCCCACCCACTGTGTCATTAATTGTCCTCATATGAAAATTGAATACATAGGATTCATGCTTCTCCATTCCTATAATGCTTTACTAAGAATAATGTGTTCCACTTCCATCCAGGTTAATACAAATGCAATAAAGTCTCCATGTTTAATGGCCATACAGTATTCCTTGGTATACATGTACAGCTTAATAATCCATTCCTGGGTTTGTGGATGTTTAGGGTGTTTCCACATTTTAGAGATTGTAAACTGAGCTGTGATAAACAGTCTAGTGCAAGTGTGCTTATGATAAAAGGGTTTTTTTCCTTCTCGTTAGATGCCCAGTAATGGGATTGCAGGATCAAACGGGAGGTCTAGCTTGAGGTCTTTAAGGTTTCTCCATACTTCCTTCCAAAAAGGTTGTATTAGTTTACAGTCCCTCTAGCAGTGTAAAAGTGTTCCTTTCTCTCCACATCTGCACCAGCATGTGCAATTTTGAGATTTTGTGATGTGGGCCATTCTTGCTGGGTTTAGATGATATTTCAGAGTGGTTTTGATTTTCATTTCTCTAATAATTAAGGATGATGAGCATTTTTTCATGTTTATTAGCCATTCATCTGTCTTCTTGAGAGAAAGTTCTATTCATCTCTCTTCTGTAATTCTTAAGACCTTATACCCCTAGACAAGAGACTTCCCACTTGGGTCTTTTCCTCTGCCAGAAGCTCTGGTGCTTTTTATTCCTCTATATTCCTTTCTATCTAATACATCTTGTCTTACCATTGATCATTCCATGGGTTCATCAAATCTCTGAGCCAAACGACCTACTGCAGCAACAAAGTCTGACAACATTGTCAGTCATTTTTTCAGGGTTTCTTGGTTTTCCATAGCTTTGGGAGGGTGATAGTTGCAGATTGGTCTCCCTGTTTATTAAAACACTGTTCTGTTAGTAATGGCAAGGAACCCACACTGAAGATTTTTATTATTCATCTCTCCACATTTTTAAATCTAAAACTCAGTCCTCACCAGTTACATTTTCTAAATAAATCTCAATTTACTTTGATGGTGGAAAATACAGATATCGTCCCAGTATTACATAAACAAGTTACACTTATTTTAACTGTGACATTAGTGAGATTATGATTCATTCAAATATGATGGCTTCCTGAATGTTAATTGACAGAACTTCAAAACTACTTGATGCATTATCCCTTATCCCCCTGTACAAACCTCACCAACATAAGCCCTAGTTATTCTGCCAAAGAAGACTGCAATAAACCCTTGACTGTAACTACAATTAAGAATTATAACCCTTGATTTGAGGCTACAAATACTTTCTTTGAGGCATCGAGCTAGGTGATAATATTTAATTTTTGCTCAGGCAAATAATGTAACCTACCCACCATTGCATTATCACTGGTTCCCAAAGTGAATGCTATCAATTCTACCATCAAAACAAAGAGTGCCATCAGGTTTTAAATTGTTGGATGTCTTACTGCTTTCAAAAGTTCACCTTAATTACAAGTCTCCTACTGTGACTGCTAGTGGAGAAATAACCAGAGAAAAGTGAGCTGTGTACATGATGAGTTGCATCAGATTGTAGCTGAGGCCTAATCTTTCCAGTGCACAAAGATTAATCTGATGCATTCCAAACATATTGGATTGCTGATAATATAGGTAAGGAAATGGAGATGGGGAAGTTTTCTGGAGCATGTCTGAATATACTTGCCCTAGAGAAGGAATATAGATAATTGAGACAGATATTTCTGATGCATAGAATCAAAGATAAGAATATTAATCTAGTTACTGCACTTTTTACTCTGTTGTATTGATGTGATTTTTTTTTTTTTTTTTTTTTTGAGACAGAGTCTCACTTTGTTGTGAGACTTAAAGTAGAGTGCCATGGTGTCATAGCTCACAGCCACCACAAACTCTTGGTCTCAAGTGATCTTCTTGCCTCAGCCTCCTGAGTAGCTGGCACTACAGGTGCCCGCTACAATGCCCAGCTATTATTTTTGAGAGATGGAGTCTTACTCTTGTTCAGTCTGGTCCTGAACCTTTAGCTCAGGTGATCCCCCCACCTTGGCTTCACAGAATGCTAAGGAGGCTTACAGGTTTGAGCCACCACACCTCGCCTAATGTGTTCTTATTTCTATTGTTGAGATGGTGCACGGTGGCCATTAATTGTCAATCAATATGCTAGTCAATGAAAATGATAGTTAGATGTCAAAATGTAAAATCCTGGAACACACCCAAAAGATTTGATTCACAATAAGATAGATATTACAAATGCATAGTTAAATGTTCATAATTTTTATGCATTTTGTACTAAGAAATTCAGCATTAAGACTTTCCTTTTATTTGTCAGTTAATAAGGACTTCAGATTTTGAACAAAAAGAAATATAGTTCACTTATGTGAGGGATCTCTTATTAAACTGTTTTACAAAAATCAGTGCTTTTTGAAGGAAATAAAAAGAAAGAATTGAAGTGACAAACAATACAAAAGACAATTATAACACTGTTGTGCTGGCAACTAAAATTTCTACGACAAGAAAGCATTGGTAAAACTTTAGCTTAGAATTTCTGTTGCCATTGCTAATTGACTTGCATAACTCAAGCCACCTCTTCAACAGGGAAAAGTAAGAAAAGTGGTCAAATATTTTTAAATCTGCCAATTATAATGTGAAAAGTAATAGTTACTCAGAAATAACAAAAAAAGCATATCATATCTCATCCTATGTTGTTTGAAAAGAAACTTGTTCAGAAAAAAAACTTTTATACATAACCAATATCTTTATTATATAAAATACTGCAATTAATAAGCATTAAAATAATTGGAAATATTACAAAAATAAAAAATCAAAAATGAGGCCTATTAAATCTAGATAAACAAAATGAGGGGCAATTAAGCCACAAAAACTTATGCCTGAGAGATAACTAGGACACATTGAATAATTTAAAAGCTAGCTTATATGTGAGTAAGGAAATAAGCCTCCAAGACAAGCAGAACTAGTCTGGAGTCCACATTAGTGGGAGAGTTGGGCAGTTACTATCTAAAAAGAATTAGAGGATCAGGACATATCTGGGGCAGAAAAAAATGAGTTCCTTCGGAAAAGACAGTTAAAAAATAAGAAAGTAAGCAAAAAAAATTCTGAATCTGCAGAAACAAGAGAAAGTCAAACATTGGAAATAACCCTTTTTTTTTTTTTTAATTAAAAGGATCCCTTCTCTAAATGAAACTCCATTTCACTATCCCAGCAAAAAAAGGGTCATCCTGAATGGAGAATCCCAGAAAACCATTCTGACCTTCAGACTTCCTCTGATGAAGTCATATCTGTTACTGTCAATTCAGGAAAAATCAAGGCATCATAAAAGAACAGAGACATCAGGGAGCTCTCAAAATAGCTGTCATAACAAGACAAACAATCAAAATGTTATATCTGATTAAAATACAATAAATCAAGTGCGAAGCAGAGAAAAACTGTAACTTACTCTTCTCAACCTGATTATTATTGAACTTCATTTGTAGAAATGAAACAACTTTCTACTCAAAAAGTGAGTATAAAATTAATGGTTAGGGCGGCACCTGTGGCTCAAAGGAGTAGGGCGCTGGTCCCATATACCGGAGGTGGTGGGTTCAAACCCAGCCCTGCCCAAAAAAAACATAAATAAATAAATAAATAAATAAATAAAATTAATGGTAAAAAAAAAAAAGCATGAAATAAAAACAATTGGCATAACTTTATAATGAGAATGAGAAGTGAAAGACAATATTATCTTATAAATGGTGATTAAATCTAAATGCCCCAAAGGAAAAAATAATTATCAAGTATATAGTAAGAGACATTAAGAAAATAAGTAGAAACAGCCATGGAAATAAAACTAATACAGAAGTTTAAAAAGATGCAAAGATATAGAAATATAACATAGGCAAATCCTGATGTGTACTAATTGGATCTCAGAAAAAGAAAAACAACACATGAAAGAGAATTCATGTTTTAAATCATGAAAAAAAAAAAATATTCTGGAAGAAAATGTCCTGAAACTACCAGTTGAATACAATGAATGTGTAATTAGAGAAACTGACAAAGACAATTGACTCTGTTACATGTCCTACTAAACTCTTAGACCTTAAGGAAATTAAGAAAAATACCGAAGAAAGCCCTGCATACACAAAAATCATATTACCTAGTAGGAAAAAAATAACACTTGTTGGAATCAGGCATCAGGAAAGTGATGGAAAAATTAAATCCATAGTGGAACATCATTTGAGAAACTCAAAGGAAAATAAGTTGGAGTTAACAAGTTTATAGCTAGATTATAAAGCAATACAAAAAGTTTTATACATTCAAAAACACCTGCAATGATGTAAGTGTGAAACTTCCTTGAGCAATGTGCTAAAGGATAGATTTCATCTAAAGAAAAAGTGGTTAGGTAAACCTTAGCTAAAGGATTGCCAGAAATAAACATAATTATACTTTAAGACAAAAAGTTATGACAAGAATGAAAAAAACAAAAGAAAAGTGTTGTATATTATGCCAGAAGGTGGAAGCCGAAGAAAAACATAAAATGGGAAAGTAGAAAAACATTGATTGTTGAGTAGGTGGACCAAATCGGTTCGTTGAAACTTGGATAAGGAGAAGAAAAAGCAAAGTAGTGAAAAAGTACAAATTAAATCATAAATTTTATTTTATTTTAATTATTTATTTATTTAGTTTTTGAGACAGAGTGTCATGATATCGCCCTCTGTAGAGTGCTGTGATTTCACAACTCACAGCAACCTCAAACTCTTGGGCTAAAGAGAATCTCTTGCCTCAGCCTCTCAAGTACTGGGACTACAGGCGCCCGCCACAATGCCTGGCTATTTTTTTGTTGTTGTTGCAGTTATCATTGTTGTTTGGGATGCCCAAGCTGGGTTCGAACCTGCCAGGCCCAGTGTATGTGGCTGGCACCCTAATCTATAGGCATGGAGCCTACATCATAAATTTTAACACTGAAAACAAACTAGTTGAAGGTTAACTAAAGGAAAAATAAAATAAAATAAGGATATTATAAGGGATGTTAATAGGAAAGTAAATGTTAGAATAAGAATAAGCCTTTTCATTGATTCTAAAATACATACAAAAATAACAATAAAAAATGTAAAGAACAGGGTGGTGCCTGTGGCTCAAAGGAGTAGGGTGCTGGCCCCGTATGCCAGAGGTGGCAGGTTCAAACCCAGCCCCGGCCAAAAACTGCAAAAAAAATAAATAAATAAAAAGTAAAGAACATCTGTATCTCATTCTCTATCATACACACAGGCACACAGACACACACACACGCAGGGTAAATATAAACTAATATGCATAGTAACTATAAAATAAAACAATATGACAGTATTCAGTGTAGTCTTATCAACCATATTAATAAATATAAATATAAAGACTAGTAAAAAGAATCATATTAGTTGCAAGGGCAAAATGCAACTCTACATGGTACACTATGGTGCTATGAGATGCACGTTTCTGTCCTTTTCAAAATGAGGGCTCTCATTAAAAGGACCCCAGAGGGCTCTCTGGCCCTCTTTCCTCCATGTTTAAGATATGCAAGAAATACATGTTTATTGTTGAAACCACCCAGTCTTTGGGTAATTTGTTATAGCAGCCAGAGCTAAGACTCATGGGAAACAAACACCTATATAAAAAATGATTCAGAAACGAAAGGAAGGGAGGGACAAAAGAAAGCAGAGTGGAGAGAGGTCTGAGGGTCTGTCAGGCAAATGAAAACACCTGTACTAAACAAGCAGCTTTGCAATCTTTCTTCAACAAGAAAGCCTGAGGTCTCAGTACATCAAAGCAGACAAGTAAGGCTTATTTCTGATACAAAATGACATAATTAACAAGAAAATTTAGAAAGTCTGTGTAGCTATGCACCAAGCAACATAGTTATTTTATTGTAGAAACTAAAGGATGTACAACGAGAAATAGAAAACACCAGGAAAGTTTAACACTCCTTTTACTTTTGTGTTAAAAATAGCTGAAGGAGGAAAATAAGTAAGCAAGCATATATGAGACCTATGCACCATCAAAAGGTAGGTAATGTGGCGAAATATCAAATACTACACTGATGACAGAGAATATTCCTTCCGCAGAGTAAATAGAACACATATAAAATGTGCCATATATTAAGGTACAGACAGAAGCTGTAAGTTCAGCAAAGTGGAATTTTAAACCCAATACTCTCCAATCAGAATTCAATAAAACAGAAATCAATAACAAAATTGAAAAGACCTTTAAACCTGGAATTCGATTAGTTTTTGTTAGCTTAGGTTTATCGTGGTATCATTATAAACAGTAAAATTCATTTGTTTGAGGTATACATTTCCATGATGCTTTCATGTTTTGTGACAAAAATTAAATTTGATAAAGTCCAATGTATCAAATTTATCTTGTATGTTTCAGATATTTTGTATCCTAAGACCTTTTTCTCTAACCAATAGTTGCAAAGGTATATTTTATTTTTATTTTAGTTGTATTATTATTTTTAAATATCCATCATTAAGTGATGTACTTTTTTAATACTTATAGGTCTTAGGCCTATGGCTTAATGCTAATTTTTGGAGATCATATAAGGGATAGGTAGAATTTTATTATTTTTCATATCAACACCTACCTGATTCAGCACCGTTTTCAGAAAAGTCATTCCACAATCCACTGAATTACCTTGGTACTTTTATCAAAAATCAATGAACAACTTACATGTGGGTCTATAGCTGAAGTGAATCTCTTTAGTTCCTGTCCTTCTTGATCTTTCTTTTTTCACATTTTATTATAACCATCAAGACAAAACTAGGTGACATTTTCACACCTTGCCTAGAAATCTTTGCTAGCTTACTCAGTTCAGTAATTATATTTTTTGCTTTCCACCTTACTGCAGGGGACGTTTTTGTTAAACATTCATTTGCCGCATAAAAAATCTTTTTCTTCCTTCGGTTGCCCGTAAGAGTTTTCATACTTTCTTTTATGCCCTCATCTGTCATCTTCTCAACTCTTACGAAATTTTATTTTTTTCAAGGATCTTGATGCTTTCAGAAACACTATCTTCAAACCCCACTCTAATATTTTAGGTTTGCATTTTGCTGCCATAACAGCCCCTCTCAGAACCAAATAGGTAATAATTATCTATAGCTATGTAAACAACTGCCTTAAAACATAGGGATTTAAAATAGAAATCATTGATTCTCTAAGTTTTCTGTAGGTCAAAAACGCAGAACAGGCTTCACTGAGTGATGTTGACTCAGAGTCTCATGTCTGGTCACAGCTCAGCTGTTGGCCAGGGCTGCAGTCACCTGACTAAAACAGAAGGATCTTCTTCCAAGACAGTTTCTGAGGGAACTTGGCAGGAAACCTCAGTTTTTTTCTGGCCATGTAGGCCACTCCATAGGTCTAACTGGCTTGCTACAGAGTGAGTGATCTGAGGGAGAGAAAGGAGGAAGCCCCATGACTTAGTACTGCAAGTGATATATTTTTACTTTCACAATATTTTATTCATTAAATAAGGAACTGAGTCCAGTCCATACTGAGGGCAGAGGAGTAAAACTTCACTTCTTGATGGGAACAGGATCAGAGAATTTTGGACATATTTTAAAACAACCACAAAGCAGAAGGAGGAATGTCTTATATTTTTCACATACCCTGGACAGACCAAATGACATGGTGGGAACCTCAGGAGTATAACTGGATAGAGTGCCATGACCATACAGATGAGAGTTAAGTTATTTTTTTTGGGGGGGGGATACCCTATTGATATATAGGATCTTGGAAATAAGATAAGAGAGTTTGGGGTAGACAATTAAAATAAGCATTAAAATAAAAAGTATTATTTCTTTTAACTCAAATCCTTAAAGTTATTTCAACTTACTTTCTTAGGAAATATTCAATTCATGATGAAGGGCAACACATATTTTCTCTCTTTCCGTCTTTAATTTTTCTTAAACTCAAATGCATCACTGAATAAAAGAGTAAAGGACACAGATTGAATGAATGAATCTGTTAGTTCATTTTGATATAATTTATTTTATACTTCTCCCATTTTTTTTCTATGAACAAATACCCAAGGTTACCATAGTTGGAGCAAAAATTGTACAGACTACTCATACCAAGGGGAAATGATGATAATACTAGAGATAGTCTAATGTATTGAGCTGAATACTTACATACTAAATACTCTGAGAGGCAATTTATATGCATTGCCTCATTTAATTATCTACAAAATCACATGAAATCAATTCAACAAGAAATATTTTCCTTATGAGAATTACTTTTTGGATTATGTTAATATATTATACATGGATATGTATTCAATTTTTCAAAAGTTTGTGTGAACATTGGGCTTTTGACTTATTTTATATCCACTTATTATTATCAAGGCCTTAATTGAATGAAGGACTACTTTATTATTATTATTCTGTTAGTTTTTGTATTTGCCAAATCTCATACAACCAAAATATGTTTTCTACTATTTCCTAGGAAGTGAAAACTAAAACAATTATATAAAGTGTTTGTACAATGAGAAATTTTACTTTTCTAGTGTTTGAACTGTGTATTGTTAATCTAGTCCTCTTAATTTTTATCTAATTTTTCCTATATAGAAATAATAGTAAAACTTATTTTCCTATTTTTTTTCTCTTATTTTTAATTCATTGACTAAGCAAGCAATGCTAGTGCCTTTTTGAAATTATTAATCTTTCTACAATTGTCTTAATGCATAGTATATAAGAAAATGTTTACAAACTATAAAACATTATTCAAATGTAAAACACTATCAAGGTGTCATTCTAGCCTTGCTGAGATGTAAGTGGGGAAATATTTTTTCAACATTGTTTTTCTTGTGATTGAAAGCTACGTATTAATCACAGTCTTCAGAAAATATAAAAAGTGGACTAAAAAAAAATCTAGAAATTACTAAGATTAACCATCTCTAATAAGTTTATGGTTACATTGATATACATATGTATATGTATATGTATGTATAAATAAATACATGCACATTTTTAAGGATCGTACTACATAATATTATTTTATTCAAGGTTTTTAGCAAAAATATTCCCCTGAACCATTAAATACTTTTTCAAAACATAATTTATAAAAGCTATAATATATTCTTGAAAACATATGCAATCTGTCATTTGATTATTTTCCAGGTGTTGAAGTTATAACTGAAGAAACTTGATCATCTTAAGCATAGTGAGAATATATTTTAAAAGAATTCAAGGTGTTGGAATTTGAATGCAGTGGGATGCCTTCCTAATATATTTCTCAAGAGAATTCATCTGCCTTCTTTAAGATTGGCCATCTGTGTCCCCAAGGTTCTATTTTTCACTTGAAAATGTTTTAATATCTAGCTACCAATTACAACTGCACTATCATAGTACCTGAGGCATTTAATCATATATGATTCTCCCCTCTTTGCCCAACTGTATCTGAATTATTTTGGTGAGAAAAAAATCATTATTCTCAGCATGGTTGCAGTAAAACTAGTGGGAAAAAGTAATATAAAAGATGAAGTAGAAAGGGTGTGGGAAGTGCAATAGAAATAGCACCTGGATTTAGGGGAAAGGTTTCTATTCCCTGTTGAGCATTTAAATATTTCTGTACCCTTGGGAAAGTCACTTAAATTTTCTAGACTTTTTACTCCTTATCTGATAATTTATTTCAAAGAGCAATTTTAACTGGAAAAAATTTTAATTTATCCTTAGAGGAAATAAATTCCATAATAGATACAATCTTATTTTGAAGTGATATATCTAAAGTCAGATAAAAATTATACAAATTAATTCTGTATACTTGGCTAAGTATGCCCCTGTGGGTTTTTATAGTTAGAGTACGGGTTACTTGAGACAATTTATTCACATATGTGGTTAGAGTTCATAACATTTTTCTAAAAATTGTTTTTCTACCGTTAACTTTTTCATCTTATATTCAGTTCAGTATATTTTTTGTAAAATATACAATAAATGCTCACGTTAATTTATTTTTCCTATAACATTACAAATATGTTGATAAGAAGTATGTTTAAATTTGAAATTACTTTAGAAAGAATTTATGTTTTTATAGTACTGAGTCTCATATGGGTGGAATTTTAAAATTGGTTAGGCCAAAAACATCTCTTAGAATCTGATATTTTCACCTCTTATTAGATATGCTAAACAGGCAGGACTCTTTTTGCCAGTGGGGCATGTAAAAATATATGTATAGAACTAGCTCAACTTACTATGTAGAGTAGAGAAATAAAAGGGAAATTACCCAAACAGATATTAAAATATATTAAACATGTTTGATATTGGCCCTGCAAAAATACTGAAATCAAAGAAACAAAAATCAGAATCTATTAACCAAAACAAATCTGATGTTCATAGGAAAAAATAATAAATTCCTAAAAATTGAGATTGAGGCCCTCAATTAGGCACTTGGGTCTGAAACAAAATTATATGCTTTTCCCCCACATATTGACAAATAAATTTGAGGGAAATCAAATATAAAACAAGAATATTTATGCAATTTACAATGAAACATCATAATGAATTTTAAGGTGTTTTTTAACGTAATTTTCATTAAACCATAACTGCATACATTTATGGGGTTGATTTGATATACAATGTAGAATATTTAAATCACACTGATTAACATAACCATCACCTCACTTATTTTGTGGTAAGACATTTATAATATACTCTTAGTTGTTTTGAAATGTGCCTTTGCATGGGGTACATTAGGTGAGATTCCCGAAAATACCTTCTCTCTACTTGCCCTCCCTTCTCCCTTCCCCTCCTTCTTTCTGGACCACATTTGTGTTTTGTCATTCATATGAATGTGGAAATAATTATATATTTGTTTCATAATAGTATTGAGCACATTGGATCCTTCCCCCCCCCCCCATTCTTGAGATACTTTACTAACAAGAACATGTTCTAGCTCTATCCAGGTAAATGTAAAAGATGTAAAGTCTTCATGTTCTTTATGGCTGCATAGTATTTTATGGTATACACATACCACAGTTTGTTAATATCTTCATGCCCATTGATGGACATTTGGGTGGCTTCCACAATTTGGCAATTAAAATTATTTTTGTTCATCTGGCTAGATATCTAGTAATGGAATTGTAAGATTAAATGGTCAGTCAACTTTCAGTTTCTTGAGAATTCTCCATACTTTCTTCCAAAAAGGATGTATTAGTTTGCAATCCCACCACCAGTGTGAAAGTGTTTCCTTCTCTCCATATCCATGCCAACATCTACAGTTTGGGGATTTTGTGATGTGGGCTAATCTTATTGGAGTTAGGTGATATCTCAAAGTGGTTTTGATTTGCATTTCTTTGATAGTTAAAAATGATGAGCATTTTTTTGTGTGTGTTTGTTGTCCGTTCACCTGTCATTTTCAGATAAGTTTCTGTTCAAGTCACTTGCCCACAAAGAAATGGGGTTGTTTGTTCTTTTCTTATTGATTAATTTGAGTTCTCTGTCTATTCTAGTTATCATACCTTTGTTGGAAACATAACCTGCAAAAATCTTCTCCCATTCTGAGGGCTGTCCATTTGCTTTACTTACTGTGCTCTTGGCTGTGCAGAAGGTTTTTAGTTTGATCAGGTCCCAATTGGTGTTGCTTCAATTGTCATGGGGGTCCTCTTTTTAAAATATTTTCCCAGGCCAATTTCTTCAAGCATTTTCCCTCTCCTCTAGTATTTTTATGTTTTCATGTCTTAAGTTTAAATCTATTATCCAGTGAGAATCAATTTTTGTTGGTGGTGAAAGGTGAGGGTCCAGTTTCATTCTTCTACATGTCGCTAGCCAATTCACCCAGCACCAATTGTTAAGTAGGGAATCTTTTTCCCAATGTATGTTTTTATTAGGCTTATCAAAGATCAAATGATGATGTGTGTCTGGGTTCATCTCTGGGTTCTTTATTCCTTTTTTTTTTTTTTTTTGCAGTTTTTGGCCAGAGCCAGGTTTGAACCCACCACCTTCAGTGTAGGTGTGAACCACCACCTTCAGTAGGGCCAGCACCCTACTCCTTTGAGCCACAGGTGCTGCCCTCGTTCTCTATTCTGTTCCTATATCTATCTACATCTCTATTTTTGTGCCAGTACAATACTGTTTTCATCACTATAGATTTCTAGTATAACCTGAAAGTCTGGTACCATGTTGCCTCCTGATTTGTTTTTATTTCTAAGTAATATTTTGTTTATTCAAGTTTTTTTCTGATTTTATATTATATATATATATATATATATTGTTTGTTGTTTTTTTTTTTTTAATTGTAGAGACAGAGTTTCACTTTATCACCCTTGGTAAATTGCTATGGCATCACACAGTTCACAGCAACCTCCAACTTCTGGGCTTAGGTGATTCTCTTGCCTCAGCATCCTGAGTAGCTGGGACTATAGGCACCTGCCACAATGCTTGGCTATTTTTTTGTTACAGTTTGGCCGGGGCCAGGTTTGAACCCACCACCCTTGGTATATGGGGCCAGTGCCCCACTCACTGAGCCACAGGCACCACCCATGAAGTATTCTTTTCAAGTTCGTTTAAGTATGACATTGATGTTTTGATAGGGATTGCATTAAATCTGTAGCTTGCTTTAGGTAGCCTATTTTAA
Source organism: Loris lydekkerianus (assembly GCA_963574355.1). Taxonomy (NCBI): domain Eukaryota; kingdom Metazoa; phylum Chordata; class Mammalia; order Primates; family Lorisidae; genus Loris; species Loris lydekkerianus. The sequence continues at coordinate 2,021 of CAUYPK010006849.1, read as the reverse complement.
GTATGACATTGATGCTTTCATGGGGATTGCATTAAATCTGTAGCTTGCTTTAGGTAGTATGGACATTTTAACAATGCTGATATTTCCCAACCATGAGCATGGTATGTTTCTCCATTTGTTAACATCCTCAGCTATTTCTTTTTTTCAGGGTTTTGTAATTCTCATTATAGAGATCTTTTGCATCCTTTGTTAGATAAAGTCCCAGGTATTTCATCTTCTTTGGCACTACTGTAAGAGGAATATAGTCCTTAACTGTATTAGCTTGACTTTAATATATATTATTGATATATATAAAAGCTACTGATTTGTAAGTATTAACTTTGTATACTGAGGCACTGCTACATTCCTTGATCACTTCTAAGAGATTTGTAGTTGAATCCCTGGGGTTTTGAGGTATATGATCATGTCATCCACAAAGAATGAGAATTTGACCTCCCCTGATCCCATTTGAATACCCCGATCCCCTTCTCTTGCCTGCTTGCAATGATTAGGACTTCTATCTGTGTTGAATAGCAGTGGTGACAGTGGGCATCCTTGTCTAGTTCCAAATCTGACTAGAAATGTTTTCAATTTTACTCCATTTAATATAATATTGGCTGTGAGTTTGCTGTATAGTCCTTTATTAGATTAAGAAATGTCCCATCAAAGCTATTTTCTTAACTGTTGTAATCAGGAAAGATGCTGGATATTATCAAAAGCTTTTTCTGCATCAATTGATAAAATCATATGGCTGCTGTTTTTTTATTTCATTTATGTGGTGTATTATATTTAGTAGATTTATGTATGTTGAACCAACCTTGTAACTCTTGTAAAACCAATTTGAGCCTTGTGCATAATTTTTATGATGTATAGTTGAATTCTGTTTGCTAGGATCTTATTGAATATTTTTGCATCAATATTCATTAATGATATTGGTTGATAGTTTTCTTTCTTTCTTAGGTTCTGTCCTATTTTGGGGATCAAGGTGACTTTTGCTTCATAGAATGTATTGGGAAGGATTCCTTCTTTTCCTATGTTTTGGAAAAGGTTATGTAATGTAGGTACTAGTTTCTCTTTAAAGGTTTGGAAGAGTTCTCATGTAGCCATCTGGTCCCAGACTTTTCCTTTTTTGGAGATTTTGTATAGTTGATGCTATTTCAGTGCCTGACATAGGTCTATTCAAAATTTTTAATTATTTGTGGTTGAGTCTAGGAAGGTGGCATGCTTCTGGATATTGGTCCATTTCCTCCAGATTTTCATTTTTCTCAGAATAGAGTTTTTTTGTAGCAATCATTGAGGATGTTTTGAATTTCTGTGTTATCTGTTGTTATTTCTCCTTTATCTTTTCTGATTGACATTATTAGAGATTTCACTTTTCTATTTCTGGTAAGGCTAGCCAAAGGTTTATCAATTTTATTAATCTTTTCTAGAACCAATTTTTTTTTTTTGTTGATCTTCTGAATTATTCTTTTGTTTTTAATTTTATTTAATTCTGCCCTAATTTGGTTATTTCTTTTCTTTTTCTGGGTTTGAGGTTGGAATGTTCTTCCTTTTCCAGTTACTTGTAATGATCCATTCGGTTGTTGACGTTCTCTCTTTCTATTTTCTTGATGAAGGCTTCTAATGGTATAAATTTCCCTGTTATGACTGCCTTTGCAATATCCTAATTTTTGACTTAATTATCATTTTGTTCCAGAAATTGGATGATTTTCTTTTTAACTTTGTTTTTGACCCAGCTATCATTCAGCCTAAGGTCATTTAGTTTCCATGAGTTTGTTTGCATAACAAGATTTTTGTTGCTGTGGAATTAAACTTTTATTCTATAATGGTCCAAGGAATAATTTCATTCTTTTAAATTTGTTGAGGTTAGACTTATGCCCTAAGACAGGGGTGGCGAACATGCGGCTCTCGAGCCGCATGCAGCTCCCGGCCAAAATGAATGCGGCTCTTTGCCTCTTATCATTATTTTGTATACTGTGGCTCTTTGCCAAGTTTGGATTTTGTTATGCTGCTTCTGAGGAGGGACCTCTGAGGAGAGATCT
>CAUYPK010006848.1:0-14635 GCA_963574355.1 Loris lydekkerianus | reverse complement strand
GGAGACGCCATCTTCCAGTAATTCATCAAAATGACAAACACAAAGGGAAAGAGGAGAGGCACCCGATACATGTTCTCTAGGCCCTTTAGAAAACATGGAGTTGTTCCTTTGGCCACATACATGTGAATCTATAAGAAAGGTGATATTGTAGACATCAAGGGAATGGGTACTGTTCAAAAAGGCATGCCACACAAGTGTTACCATGGCAAAACTGGAAGAGTCTACAATGTTACCCAGCATGCTGTTGGCATTGTTGTAAACAAACAAGTTAAGGGCAAGATCCTTGCGAAGAGCATTAATGTTCGTATTGAGCATATTAAGCACTCTAAGAGCCGAGATAGCTTCCTGAAACGTGTGAAGGAAAATGATCAGAAAAAGAAGGAAGCCAAAGAGAAAGGTACCTGGGTTCAACTGAAGCGCCAGCCTGTGCCACCCAGAGAAACCCACTTTGTGAGAACTAACGGAAAGGAGCCTGAGATCCTGGAACCCATTCCCTATGAATTCATGGCATAATAAGTATATAACATAGCACACAGGAGTACCAGTGGACCCATGTTTTTAGGTGCAAGAACCTATTTACTCCTCATGAGCTCATGGCATAAAAGGTGTACAGCACAGCACACAGGATAACCAATAGACCCCAAGTAACAGTGATACAAGGTGCTGGAACCTATTTCCCATGAATTCAAAAGTCAATCAACACTTTGTCACATTCAATGGCAAGGTGCTTCCCTAAGCTACTGGAACCTCTTCCCCTATGAATTCACGGCATGGTAGATACAAATAATAGCATAAAAATGTTTTTTGTTCATTCACTACAAGTGTTTTTTTTTTTTTCCCCCAAAGAAGTATTAAAGCAAATTTTAATGTGTCCTAAAAAAAAAAAAAAAGAGAGAGAGAGACAGCAGCTGGTAGGACACTCTGATGTGCACTCCATTCTCTAAGCACATACCTTACATAAGTTTAAAAGACCACATGCTCTTTCCTGAAACTCTGTGCTCAGATTCAAATTGCTAAACCAGAAACTCGGCATTTCCATGAAGTTGTTGGTTATGTTAGCTCTTAGACAATACGGACCACAGTGGCTTTATGTAAAGAACTTAATTTCCTTGATGTTTTACTCTATCATTCTACCACAGAACATCCTAAATACTCCACAGATACCAAAGGCATCTCTGACAAAATTTAAGTCCAAAGTTTTAAAAAATCATAGAATCAAAAAAAAAAACAAAACAACTATCTGAAATTTTGAGAATTTTTATTCTATGCTCTTTCATTAGTCAAAAGGTAAACTGAATTCTCTAATTCAAACTTGTGCAAATAAATTGAGAGGCCACTATACAGGTGCTATACTTTATGATTGATGAATGATTAAAGAAAAGTGTTTGGTTTTGTATTAATGGAATATAATAGTTACCTAGAAGTCATTTGAATGCCTGAGCAAACCATCTGATTTTATGCGTATCAGAGACTGGTATAACTTACAAAAATATTTTTAATTGCCCTTCATTTTTGCATACTTTGGAAATATTTTCTTGAAAGTGGAAAACCAAGTGTTGAAAGACAACCAAACCTACAATTACTGTAAATTCTGACCCGAGCAAAAGCAATCAGATCAGCAAAACTCATTGAGAAAACAAGCTCTGCTGAAATTTTCAGCTCATTAGTCTATCTCCATGACAAAGTAATAGGCCCAGTAGACTGAAGAAAAGCAGATGATGTAATATAGCTTGGTTCAAGAAAGGTGTTTTCAATTTAGTTGCATGCAACAGAAGCGTAACTAATTAAAAAGATATTCAGAACACAAAACTACTTGGGAGGCACATAGCTGCTTGGACAATTAATATCCAAGAAGTAGCTATGAGTGGGTTAATGTCAGCGAAACAAAGATGTTTTACATTTTAATCTATCACCTTAGTATTTTGTTTAAAGGCACACTAAGTTAAAGAATACCACTGCAGAAGATAGTAAAACCAGCAGCCCCTTAGGCAAGGATCCTCCAGAGGTGGGACACAGAGGTGGGACACAGAGGTGAGAGATTTCCTGGAACAACTGGAGAAGAGGAAAGGAGGGGGAAGGAGTGGGAGCAGGCAGGAGAGGTGGGGGTGGAGGAGGAAGATGCCAGTCTGTTCTCTCTCACATGTGCTAGGCATAACATGATGGTACTTTGGCACTTTTTTTAATGATCTGACTTGGCAAAGAAAAAAACGTTAATAACTGATGTTGATCTCCAAAATCATTTCAATTTTTTTTTTTTTTTTTTTTTTTTTTTGGTTGTTGACATCCAGAATTTAGAACTCCCTGGCCAGGTCCCTCCTTTGGACCTTATCTAAGTAAGTTAGTCTGTTAAGTATGCAGGTCCACGCGCTTTGAAAGTTCTGGCCACTTAGACAAAACTTCAGTCAGTCTCCAAAGGTCTAGCTAACTCAAGGTTTGTAAGCGCCAAGTGAGCCATTTGACTATCTTCTGAATTGAAAAGAAAGGTGGTGAAAAACAGACACATTCTAGTTGTATCAGAGGACCAGGGTCTGACTCAAGATTGCAAAGGGAAGACATTAGCTCACATCTCTGTATCAGAAACCAACAAATCAAAACAAAGAAAGTCCTAGCCCAAAGAGGAAACAGCAGGAAATGATTATTTGAGATTAAGATTCTTATTTCTAGACACGTGTGGTAAAATACTGTCTGAATCAATTTTATTTGCCTCCTTTACAAAACCAAATTAACTTAAACCAACTGTAGAACTGCTGCTTATCGACTCTAATGTCACATATTCTAAAATATTCACCCTGGAGGCTTCTTGATTAACACATTCTAAAATCCCTTTGAGAATGAAGCATCTTTTTAATAATTTAATTCATTAGAAATTACACCTTAGTTTGGTCCTAAACTGTTATAATTATTACAGAAACTTCAAACTGAAAAGTCCTACCCAATTCTCTCCCTCCCATTTCCCCAAGGAATCTGTCTCTACTTCCTCGGTTCAAGTCAGACAGTGAAGAAAAGTGGTGACCAGGGATTGGGGTCTCACCCAGGCCTGCTTTTCAAAGAGCACAGATTGAGTGTACTTCCCTACACTACAGGAGAAAGGAGAGAGAGACTCTTGGAAAGGTTAATTTTACGTGTCACTTTGACTGGGCTAAAGAAGGCCCAGGTAGCTGGTACAATCTTCTTTCTGGATGTGCCGTCAGCGTGTTTCTGGGAGAGATTAGCATTTGAATTGGTTGACTGAGTGAAGAGCATCTGTCCTCAGCAATGTGGGACAGCATCCTCCAATCTGTGGAGGGCTTGAATAGAACAAAAGGCGAAGGAAAAGCAAATTGACTCCCTCTCTGGAGCTGGGACATCCACCTTCTCCTGACCTCCAACGTTAGCACTTCTTGTTCTTGGGCCTTTGGACTTGGGCTGGGAGTTATACCGTTGGCTCTCTTCATTTTCAGGTCTCTGGGTTTGTACTGGAGCAACACCACTGGCTTCCTGAGCATCCAGCCTGCAGGCAGCAGGTCTTCTCAGCTTCCATAACTGCATGAGCCAATTCCTCCTGATAAATCTCTTCATTTCTTTGAATTTTATATAAATAAAATACAACTCCTTAATTTGCTGAGTTAGGTCACATTCAAGCAAGATTTAACAAGTTTAGAAAACTGCCGAACCCCTTAATCTGTACATATGTGTGGATGCAGACATAAGTGCTTTTTGCTCCTACACAAGTAGAACCTCTGTAAGTTGACCATACAAGAGACTGTAGCGAATTGGTCAACATACAGAGGTGGTCGCCATAAGGAACTAGGTCTAGTATACGGATACCTACATGTGGTGCATGCCCAGCCTATGAAAATTAGGTCAACTTACGGAGGTGGTCAGCTATGGAAGTTGTACGTGTATTCTTTTTGTATTCTCATTTCCCTTATGAAAGCCCCTGGCCTGTAAAGTACATCAGACCACACGTACACATACACAGCTGTCAATCACCCACACAAACTGTGGTGGTCAGCAGGTGTGTAAAATATGTCGCTACACTACATCATACAGTAACAGGGTCCTGTTAAAAAGTAAAGAGCCCTGCCTGGAGAGAAGGGACTCTGTACCATTCGGTTCTGCCAAATGGTAGCTGTATGACCTCAACCAGTTATTTATCTCCCCAGGCCTCTGTTTTCTTGTCTATAAAAATACTGAAGTAGAACACTGGCACTGTTAAATTCCCTTACAGCCTTAACATTCAAGGTTCTCTACCACTACAAATGACTTTAATAACCACCACCAGCAAAACTGAGTATGCATATCCCAGCCAGAGTGCTAGCAGAATTTGTGGCTGACCGTAGCCAAACTTAGACCTTAATGTGGGGTTCTTTTTACAGTTAGTTTTGGAATGCACTCAAAACCCAAAAGGAAGTTGGATTCCAATCCCTATGTAGTCCAGCCATTATTTTCCAAGGGTCTAACGCAGACCCACAAGCCTTAGGGGGAGAGGAGAAGGGGAGGTGTGGCTGCCATGTACCAGCAGTCACACCACACAAGTGTCCTAAGGATGCGGAGCCCTGGTGTCAGGCTCCCCACTGAAGCTGGCTAGTTGCCCAACTCAGACTCTGAAAGCAGATAGGACCAGGCGCGGTTTCCTCCTGGGCACCATGGGCTCCCTGCTTCCTGCCATTCAGCATGAAGGCACACAGGCCTTGAGCTACCCATTCTCACCCACATGCTATGAAAATCAAGTTGCCCTCCAGACAAGTAAAAAAATCAGCATTTATCAGAACGCTGATGGGCTTTCAGAAACAGAAAGACTTGCTCCCTGAATGAAAGAAAGCAGGTCTTTGAATAATGTGGCACAGCTTGAGGGCCTGCCTGGGGTGAATGGGAATTAAAATAATCAAAATCAATGGTAATAATGTGCTTGAGAAGCAGTTCTGAAATGCAGATTACCCACTCAGTAGTCAACTCACTAATGACATTAGATAATACGAAATACAAACAAGAGAAAAAACAATCTAAGCCAATTACACTGATTATGCTTCTGACATCAAAGGTATGGCAAATGAAGCTGAATTTCCATATATTAATATTTAAACCAGCACAAGACAGAAAATACTGCACATAATGAAGACCCACTAGATTTCAGTACACACAGCTAAAATTCCCAATCAAGCCAAAAAACAATTTTATAAATGATAATTAGAAGTAATCATGTTCTGTAAGTGCAGGATATTATGAAGTACAAAGTGCAATATTAAAAAAAGATGCACAAAAAAAAAAAAAAAGAATTCCATGTACTAACAACACATCAAATATGATAGACCGAGCATAGCCCAGAGTAGCACTTTCCAGATCTTAGTTGTAAATGCACCTCCAGTTAAGGAAAGAATCACATGTGTGATTGGTGTGATCAAAAAAGTAGATTGATATTTACCAAAGAAAGACGATGTTGATGAGGCAGTGTTTCTACACCAGAGAAAGGAGGGAAGAAGGAAACAAAAGGGAACATAACAGGAAAGGGAAGAAGGAAAAAGTGAAATCTACAGCTCCTACAATATTTTGCTAAAACAATATGTAATTCTAGCCAGGGCATTAGCAGGCTCCTCTTTTTATTTCTCAATTTGTAAGATTGCTTGCAAATAACCATGCACGTGGGGCAAGGCAGAATTCCTGCCAAGTGAGCAGTGGAGGATGTGAACCTCATTTGTTTTACTACCTGTGTTCCCGCTAGGAGTTGAGCAAACAGGAGGAAAATGGCTCATTAAAGCAACAACATACATTCTCAAGGACCTTCTATACACAGAGAGAGAGAGACATACACACCCTATCCAGAAGATATTGAGGTCTCTTGATGTACAGGATGATTTGTAAGAACAAAGTGGGGTTAGCACATCCGACATCTTAAAAATTCCAATGTAGTAGTCACATAAATCCCATTACTCCTTTCAGCTCTCTGGTAAAGTGAAAAATGCTGCTGTCATCTGCAGGAGGAACCATGGCACAAAACAGAAAGGCGACCTTCCTAAAATCCTGCAGTCTGTCCCCAGAACCCACAGAGAACGTACAATGTGTTTTCACTGGCTGTCTTTAGGGGACACTTCAGGCGTGCTGGAAATTGAACCCAGCTCGGGAATAAACACCAATTTGGGAATCCATCTCTGGATTGATGTGTGTGATTGATACTTGATTCCTGAGGTTCCAAAGACTTTTTTAAAAACTAGATTATCATACCAATGAAGTTCCCTTAACATGTTTGATAGCATAGCCAGGTTTTATTTTTGACCTCACAAGCATCACTACCACCAGCAACAACGCTCTTTAACAGTAAAATCCAAATTAAGTTAGTCTAAATTTTTTTTAACTCAAATAAATATTTCAGGCTAATTCGTATAATGCCAAGTGCCAATCAGTCTGCCCTCCAGTTGCCTCATGGGCCTGAGCCAGAAAAATCAGGTGTCAAAATTCTAGCAAAGCCACTTCTGTATTTCTGAAGGTTCATCTTAGATGCCAACTTGACTGGATTGAGGGATGCCTAGGAGGCTTTCAAAGTGTTGTTTCTGGATATGTCTGTGAGGGTGTTTCCACAGGACATGGGTGCATGTGTGTCACTGGACTGAGAGAGGAAGAGCTGCCCTCACCGCGTGCCCAGCAGGACGATCTGGCAGCAGAGAGAGCTTCCTGCTCTCTGCTTCCTCTCTCTCCTGCAGCAGGAGGCTTTTTCTCCACCTGCCGTGGGGTATCCGACTCCGGGTTCTTCAGCCTTTGGACTCTGGGATCTGCACCAGCAGCCTGTCAGGGGCCCTGGGGCATAACTGGGGGGCTGTCAGCCTCCCTGGTTCCGAGTCTTTGGACTTGGGCTGAGCCAGGCTGCTAGCGTCTCTGGTGCCCAGCTTGCAACCTATCCTGGGGCTGTGATCATGGGAGCCCACTCCCCCTAATCACTCCCCTTCCACATATGCTGCAAGTCCTCCAATGATGTCACATCATTACAATGTTGATGAGAGGAAAAAAAGACGGCTTCCCAAGCAGGACCCCTGCCTGCGTGGAGTGTGCACATTGTCCCCATGTCTGCATGGGTTTCCTCCCACATCCCAGAGCTGCGCCCATGAAGTGAATTGGGGTGTCTGCATGGTGACACCCCATGAGTGAGTGTGGGCGTGTGTGGGTCCACCCTGCCATGGGATGGCGTCCTGTCCAGGGCTAGTCCCCCCTTACACCCTAAACCTCCAGGATAGGCTCCACTCACCTGCGACCGTGACCTGGAATAAGTGGGTTGGAAAATGAATGAATGAATGCAAATTATTGCAAAATAAAAATGATGATCACACAAATGTGCAACAAAAAACGATGCCGGCCAGAAGCGCTCAGCCAGCCTGCCCTATTTGTTCTCATTTGTTTTTGAATTGTGTGGTGCGGGGTGGGGGGTGGGGGTGCCCCTCATAATTTTTACTTTGCAAACATTTATTCCTTAACTTATTCCAGCACCATGATGACCACCATCACTTACTAATCCACCAAAAATTGGGTAAATACTTTACTGGTTTTTAATCTTTCTTCAATAAATGCATTGCTAATATTTATGTCTATGTTTACTATTACAAGTGCTTGGGGTGTTTGTTTAGAAGTTTGATAGTGTTTTTCTGATCCAAAATGTGCCGGGAAAACTTAACTGTTGTTTATATCAATTAACCAATGGTAAAATTCATTTCCTCACATGTCATTTAACTTAAAGTGAAAATATAGTTTCCAAGGACCTATCAGTGGCATTAGCTGAGGACTTACTGTACTCAGGACTACTAAACTGTACACTTAAAAATGGTTACAATGGCAAATTTTATGTCATGTGTATTTCACCACAATAAAAAAAAAAAAAAAAAAAAAAAAAATTAGGGAAAAAAATCATGAAAACTATACCTGAGGCTGAAAATAGAAAAAGGGAAAAAACAACAATGGTTAGGAAAAGTAAATGACTGCACAGGATGTGAATAAGGAATAATATCTTAGTGGTCTCCACCGGGACCTCATTTATAGCGCATAACTTTCTTTTTTCATATAAGTAGCCAACAAAGCCAGCTGTTGATTTCACAGTAAAACTTGCGTTTCAAACAAGTGCATTGAGTTCCCTGGAACTTGTTCTGACCTGTGTGACTCAGGCCTTTTTCGTACCCCAGCTAGTCACTCAACACACCACAGAGCTTCCCTCTTAACTGGAATCTGCACTGCCAAATTGCTTTACTCACATGGTGTTGTCTAATTTTCCCAGTCTGTTATAGATGTTCTGCTATCTGCCTCCAGCAGAAAAAGATAGCAGGAGGCAGTATTTATCGAAACCAGTTCTTTTACAGATTTAAGGTAAAGCAGAGCTGTGTTTCAATGAAAGAAGAATCTTCTGAACAACTCCCACCTGATTGTGATACAAAATAGCAAAGTTACCAGAAGCTGAAACAAGAATTCACATCTGCCTCTTCTTCCTCCCATCTTGTTCCATTAAAGGTTCAGGGAACTCCCAAGGGCCACCTGTGAACACACCCAGTGTCATTGTGGAAAACCAAGAGGGCTTTGAATTGTAACAATGCTTATGGTTATAATTTTTTTAAATAAATTTCAAATGTTTACGAACAAGGATAATAAAATAAGTATTCAAAATGACCCTTTAAAGTCTGCAGTGACTCACACCTGTAATCCCATTCTGGGAGGCCAAGTCAGGTGGAGTGCTGGAGCTCAGGAATTGAAGACCAGCCTGATCAAGAACGAGACCCCATCTCTGCTACAAATAGAAAAACTAGCCAGGCTTGGTACCACACACCTGCCTGTAATCCCAGCTACTCAGGCAAGAGGATCACTTGAACCCAGGGGTTTGAGGTTGCTGTGAGTACTCACTCAAGCCCAGGTGGTGGAACAAGACTCTTGTCTCAAAAAAGAAATAAATAAAATGAGGCTGTAAAAATAGCCTGTATATTTTATTGAGGTTTTAACATCATATTTAGAAGATTTACTCTCAACATGAATATGAAAAAGCATTAGGTTAAAAACAAAAAAGTTTAAAGAGTTTTTTTAAGTCCTCCTTTTTTACCCAAGATGGCCAAAAATAGCAATTTACAAAAGAAAAGAATATGATAATTCAGTATTTACTGAGCGTCTACAGTGGCGATAGCAATTTGCCGGCTACTATGGGTAAGAGGGTGAAATTAACACGGCCCAATTCCTTAAGGAATTCACTTTCACAGAAGACAAGACTAACCCCATGAGCTGTCACTGGCACACAGTTGTACCTACACGTCACACCATGCGATTAGCTTCCGTTCTTAGGTGATGCAGAAGTTGGGCAACGGACATGTCTGGTGTTTATATGCCCCTTCCTTAGGGGTGATTTGTCATCAGCAAAGGAGGAGCACATGCTGGGTAAGCACAGGGAGAGGGATATATATAAGGAAGGCCTTGGTGTATATTCACTGTGCAGTCTCAAACATTCTGACTGATGCACTGAGTCTCTACCATAAAACCCGTGTCCAGTCATGCCTGGTGACAGTTCCTACTTTTAAAATGTATTGTCTGAAGTCACAGTATGAAGATGTAGCCACCACCCTGGTTGCAACCTCATATCCCCTTCTCATGGTCATTCCCTCTAAAGAGACAGTTTTCTTTTTCCTCTATTCAACAAAAATCTAATAAGACCTAATACTCATTATGGACTGAGAAATAAAAGGTCCTAGGGAGGGTAATGGGTCAGACCACATCTATGGTGCATATTTTTATCTATCATTAAAAAAAAAATTAAAAAAAAAAAAAGAAAGAAAGAAAGAAAAGGTCCTAATTCACAGTCTAGTAGGAAAAAAGACATGCTAATTACAGAACTAAATGAGACAAACTAAGAGAGAAGAAATGATATTTCATGAAGAGTGCTGGGGAAATGGAAGAGCTTTCTAAGTATAAATAAAATAGAAGAAATCTTTAATGAGTAAGTATAACTTTAAATTTGTTTTACTTATGAAAAACTTATAGAATAAATACTTACCTATTCACCATCCATATTTAATAAATAGATACTTGTATTTGGCTGCATAAAATGATTTAAACATCTATCATAAAATTTCTAAATAAAATTAAAATCAAATGAGAAAGAAAAATCAGTTTCAGACAATATAAGGGTTTAATATTCTTAATGTGTAAAGAGTTGCTATAAATTAATAAGAAAAATAGGGAGGTGGAAGCAAGATGACTGACTGAAGCCAGCTTTCCACAGAAGATCCCATCCAGAAGGAGAGTTAAAGGATAGAAATTTAGCAAGTAACCTGGTGGATTAGAGCTGCACCAAGAGAGAAGGTTGAAGAACCCACATCAACCCCACTGAGACAAGCTGCAACACGAAGGATACAAACAAAAGGTACAAAATCCAACACCAAGAGGACAGGAGTCCCCTCCCACATGAGAATGGCTGCGAGTGCCCCACAAACAAGCAGAGTTCAAAGGTCCTCCCACTACACTCCACGGGAGAGATCCTCTAAAAACTGGACCTACCTCCCCTACTACGGTGCCACAGCATTCTCCTGCCAGGCATAAAACTATATCAAACTGTATATATTCTCTACCTGTAACTCTGAGCTCCCAGCACTCCCCTCCGCTCTCACTCTGAAGTCTGGAGGCCTGTCCCCCTAGAGTCCAGATTCTTGGATGATTTCTCAAGGGGTGTGGATAGTGCCTAAACTGCAGCTGGTCAGTGCTGACTCTGGGGCACAGGAGTGAGGAGAGGATGGTCAGCTGAGAGGGAACCACACCGGAGCGGTGGTGCCCCAAAGCACAGAGCAGCAGCCGTCTTTTGGCAACAATAGGGCTCAGTCCCAGATATTTCGAAGCCACATCCCCTGTCTCCCTGGGCAACCAGAGACGGCTGGGCATCTACTCAGGTGGCAACCACCACGGAACAGATATGGGATGGAAACACAGGACCCATGAGTAAAAGGTTTGCCTGAGGCGGTACTGGCCTGGGTGGAGCCCGGGGACTAGAAATGCATGCACAGAGCTGGGAAGTTTCCAGGGCAGGGCTGAACCAGAGGACCACTTTACTGAGCCTAAGATGCACATGGCCCTCAGGGGATCGTCACCCTATAGACAAAGGAAGACAGGTGGCTAGAACTGACAGCTAACTGAATACAAACCTACAGAAGCAAAGACAGGGCCTGAGGTGCAGGCTCTGGGAACTCAAAACAACTTCTCTTCTGCAGGGGAATTTAGCAGGGACAGAAACAAATTCCTGCAAAGTTGTTCAGTTCTATTCTGTCAGTAACATCCATCAGGGGTGGGGCTGGAACTGAATGAACACCCCTCCCCCCAGCCTCTATCAAGTACCTGAGGTGTCAGGCCTCACCTCCTCCTGCTAGATAGAGGCAGAGTGGCCTAGCCAATCAGAAATAGATTTTCTTGTGATTCAGGCAGGTGCAAACCCCTAGAGTATCTGTTCACTACAGGCAACTCAGTCAAAGCCCTGTGGGACTATCAGTGACTGGGTGTGACAGAGGTGCAAGGTGGGGAAGAAGGCATCAACCTTCCCAGACTGATCTATTTGCTGGGTGGGTCCTCATGACTCCACCAGAGCAAGCCATACCTGACTAGTCACCAGACCCCTGCGATCCAGTTGCCAGAGACCTTTTAAACTCTCCCACCTAAGACAGGTGCTGACTGAGACAATTGATTTGGACCTTTTGAACTGAGACAATTGCCCAAGCACTATTCAGGTGGTGCCGTGGGTGTGTGGTTGTAGGAAGGTTTGATTTTCCTCTTCCAAATGTTGCCTGTGGGGGACGGGGTGACTTAATTGATGGTATTTCACCACAGCTGAGACTTCAACCCAGTGTAACTGTTTCACTAGGGTTGAACAGAGATCAGCGGAAAACAAGACAGAACCACTTAGCCCCACCACACCAAATAGATAACCAGTTTCTCAGGCCATAGTACTATATGGGTCCTCGACAAATCTCTAGAAGAAAAATCAAATGGTGTAAAACAATCATGGGGCAAAATAAGCGGAAAAACTCAGGTAACATGAATAACCAGAATAGATCAAACCCCCCCTCTGCCAGGAATAATATGGCACATGTAACTGAAGATCCCATTCATAAACAGCTGGCCAAGATGTCAGAAATCGAATTCAGAATTTGAATTGCAAACAAGATGAATAGAATGGAGGAAAATTTGGAATTAGAAATTCGAGGAGAAATTCAAAAGTTTTCTCAAGAATTTAACGAATTTAAACACAAAACCACCAAAGATTTTGACGCACTGAAGCAAGAATTTGTAGCCCTCAAAGATCTGAAAAATACAGAAGAAGCCCTCAATAACAGAGTGGAGCAAGCATAAGAAAGGATTTCTGACGTTGAAGACAAAGCCTTTGAATGCTCCCAACCTGTCAAAGAGGAAGAGAAATGGAGAGCAAAAACAGATCATTCTCTCAGAGAGCTCTGGGATAATTCGAAGAAAGCTAATATCCACCACATTGGAATCCCTGAAAGTGATGAAATGGCCTTGCAAGGCACAGAGGCCCTTCTTCATGAAATTATGAAAGAGAATTTTCCAGACATGCCAAGAGATTCTGAAATTCAGGTAGCAGACAGTTTGAGAACCCCAGCACGACTCAATCCCAGGCATATCATAATTAACTTCACTAAAGTTAATATGAAGGAGAAAATTCTGAAAGCAGCCAGACATAAGAAATCCATTAACTACAAAGGGAAGAATATTAGAATGACTACAGATCTCTCTGCTGAAACTTTTCAAGCCAGAAGCAGGTGGTCATTGACTTTTAATCTCCTAAAGCAAAATAACTTTCAACCCCAGATCCTGTATCCAGCTAAACTGAGTTTCATTTATGATGGAGAAATTAAATACTTTAATGACATTCATATGTTGAAGAAATTGGCCATAACCAAACCAGTTCCTCAGGATATTCTCAGACCTATCCTCCATAATGATCAACCCAATTCTCTACCACAAAAGTAAACTCACTAAGAAACTTTTGATAAAACTGCAACTTCCACAGTGGAGAAAGGATTAAAAATGTCCACTGGACTTTCAAAAAACTCAATAACCAAAATTTTACCAGACTTATCAATATTCTCCATTAATGCGAACAGCTTAAACTGTCCTCTAAAGAGGCACAGGTTAGCTGACTGGATACAAAAACTCAGGCCAGATATTTGTTGCATACAAGAGTCACATCTTACCTTAAAAGATAAATATAGACTCAGGGTAAAAGGATGGTCGTCCATATTTCAGGGAAATGGTAATCAGAAAAAAGCAGGTGTTGCAATTCTATTTGCAGATACAATAGGCTTTAAACCAACAAAAGTAAGGAAGGATAAGAATGGTCACTTCATATTTGTTAAGGGTAATACTCAATATGATGAGCTTTCAATTATTAATATTTATGCACCCAACCAGAATGCACCTCAATTTATAAGAGAAACTCTAACAGACATGAGCAACTTGATTTCTCCACCTCCATAATAGTTGGAGATTTCAACACTCCTTTGGCAATGTTAGATCGATCCTCCAATAAGAAACTGAGCAAAGAAATTTTAGATTTAAACCTAACCATCCAACATTTGGATTTAGCAGACATCTACAGAACATTTCATCCCAACAAACCTGAATACACATACTTCTCATCAGCCCACGAAACATACTCAAAAATCAATCACATCTTCGGTCACAAGTCTAACCTCAGTAAATTTAAAGGAATATAAATTATTCCATGCATCTTCTTGGATCACCATGAAATAAAAGTTGAACTCAGTAACAACAGGAATCTGCATACTCATACAAAACAAGGAAGTTAAATAACCTTATGCTGAATGATAGCTGGGTCAGAGATGAAATTAAAAAGGAAATTGCCAAATATTTGGAACAAAACAACAATGAAGACATGAAATATCAGTACCTCTGGGAAACAGCAAAGGCAGTGTTAAAAGGGAAATTTATAGCACTGCAAGCCTTCCTCAAGAGAACAGAAAGAGAAGAAGCTAACAACTTAATGGGACATCTCAAGCAACTGGAAAAGGAAGAACATTCCAATCCCAAAACCAGTAGAAGTAAAGAAATAACCAAAATTAGAGCAGAATTAAATGAAATTGAAAACAAAAGAATTATACAACAGATCAATAACACAAAAAGTTTGTTTTTTGAAAAGGTCAATAAAATAGATCAATCTTTGGCTAACCTAACCAGGAAAAAAACAGTAAAATCTCAAATTTCATCAGTAAGAAACAACAAAGATCAAATAACAACAGACTCCTCAGAAATTCAAAAAATCCTTAATGAATATTATAAAAAACTTTATTCTCAGAAATATGAAAATCTGAAGGAAATTGACCAATACTTGGAAGCACGTCACCTTCCAAAACTTAGCCAGAATCAAGTGGAAATGTTGAACAGGCCCATATCTAGTTCTGAAATAGCATCAACCATACAAAATCTCCCTAAAAAGAAAAGCCTGGTACCATATAGCTTCACCAAATTGATCAGAATTCTACCAAACCTTTAAAGAGGAATTAGTACCTATATTACTCAACCTGTTCCAAAATGCAGAAAAAGAAGGAAGACTACCTAACACGTTTAATGAAACAAACATCACCCTGATCCCCAAACCAGGTAAAGACCCAACAAGAAAATA
>CAUYPK010006847.1:0-26701 GCA_963574355.1 Loris lydekkerianus | reverse complement strand
TGTCTTATTTCTTGGCTCTTTGGGTTCACATATATTTTATATTTTAAGAACAGCGTGTCAAACTTTATCTTTTTTTAAATGCAGAATTTTGACTGGAATCACAGTAATTTATTTATTAATAAATTTGGGGAGACCATTATCTTTGTGATAACTGAGTTTCCCAGTCCACAAACATGATTATGTGTCTTCATTTTGTCATGTACCCTGTGTTCTTCAATGTTTTATAAAGTCTCACTATGTAGGTCATGCATACCTTAATTTACTTCTCTGAACTGATTTTTTGCTTTACATGTGCATGTTATCTTTTAAGAAATAAGTATTTTAGGGCCAGGTGCAGTGGCTCATGCCTATAATCCCAGCACTTGGGAGACTGAGGCGGGTGGATGGCCTGAGCTCACGGGTTCAAGACCAGCCTAAGCAAGAGCAAGACCTTGTCTCTAAAAATAGCCAGGCATGTGATGGGCACCTGTCATCCCAGCTACTCAGGAGGCTGAGGCAAGAGAATCACTTGATCCCAGGAGTCTGAGGTTGCTGTGAGCTATAACGTCACAGCACTCTACTGAGGGCAACATAGTGAGACGGTCTCAAAAAAAAAAAAAAAAAAAAGAAAAGAAAAGAAACAATGAAGAAATAGTTTATAAAGGAGGCATATAAAAAACTCTGGCATGATTTGGGGGATAAACTGGCTAACAGATTTCAACCAATTCTGTTTTTAGCCTGACTGGTTTCAAAGGCAGTAAAACCTACAATTTTCTAGCTTCCAAACTTTCCTGGCTTCTTTGCCATAAACCTCTCACTGGTATTTTAGCTTTTGAGGGTCTGCTAAGTCATTAATCACTTAAATCTATGTGTAGAACATTCCCAATCATTATATGCTATCATAGTAACCCTGTAGCTTCAAACTGTTTTACCCCTTTATCGTCATTCCAGTATAATTTCAGGAGGGGACAAAGATTGATATGTACACACATACATTTTATCTGTCATATTTAATTAGTTATTATGTCATATTAATTAATTTATCGTGTTCTATTCTACAAAACGGTTTTCCCACTGGGATTCTATAAAACCTTAGAGTTCTATCAGATGTCAATAAGGGTTCCAAGAGGTATAATTGAAAAAAATTAGCATTTGAACTTCACATGGTATGCAATGTACATCACTAGCACTTTCAGTGACAATGGCCAAGCAGCCCTGCTAGCACTGTCACAGCAGTCTCTCAGAGCTGTATGACAGTGCACAAAAGACCAAGTCCCTTATCTATGAGCCAGCTCATAACGTTGATAAGAGCAGTATTACCTGGAGGGGAGGATAGTGGACACACTAGTTCCTCCCTCCAGAAACATTCCCCAAAACCTCCTTATGTGTTGGTGCAGGAGCAAACAAGCTCTCTCCCTGCAACAGAAAACTTTACAGGAGCAAACAAGCTCTATCCCTGCAACAGAAAACTGGAAGGAATTTTTCATTCTTTTCTCTTTGAGACAGAGCCTCAAGCTGTCGCCCTGGGTAGAGTGCCGTGGCTTCACAGCTCACAACAACCTCCAACTCCTGGGCTCAAGCAATTCTTCTGCCTCTGCCTCCCAAGTAGCTGGGACTACAGGCACTTGCCACAACGCCCGGCTATTTTTTGGTTGCAACCATCAATGTTGTTTGGTGGGCCAGGGCTGGATTCGAAACCACCAGCTCAGGTGTATGTGGCTGGCACCTTAGCCACTTGAGCTACAGGCACTGAGCTGGAATTTTTCATTCTAATGAAAGAATATTTATACTTCCTGAACTGACTCCCTGCCTCTTTGCTATTGTTAATATTAACAAATGTGGCCTGTGTAAGTTAAAAGTAAACTGTACTACAAAAATTTTCATATTTTCTTAACTCTTCAGTATTAATTATGCCTTTCTTTACTGTTTGTATTTTATAAACATGTCTGGCAATACAATGTGGCAATTTTTGAAGATAAAGTATAAGATAAGAATTCTAGGCTCAGTGCCTGTAGCGCAAGCGGTTCACGTGCCAACCACATACACCAGAGCTGGAGGGTTAGAAACCGGCCCAGGACCACCAAACAATGACAACTACAACCAAAAATTAGCTGGGCATTGTGGAAGATGCCTGTAGTCCCAGCTACTTAGGAGGCTGAGGGAAGAGAATCGCTTAAGCCCAGGAGTTGGAGGTTGCTGAGTTATGATGCCACCACACTCTACCCAGGGTGATTGCTTGAGGTTCTGTCTAAAAAAAAAAAAAGAATTCTAGACCTATCCCACACTCAAGAGAAATGAAAATATGTATGTACAAAAACCCTTATACTTGGAAGCTTATAACACCAGTAATAGTAAGAGCCAAATGGGAAACAACTTGCTATGGTCTAAAAGTTTCTGCCCTTCCCCTCCACTTGTGTTGAAACCTAATCCCCAAAGCGACAGATAGTACCAGGGGTGAGGCTTTGGAGAGTGATTAGGGCACGAGGTCTCTGCTCTCACGAAGGGACCAGGACTCTTAAAGAGGCTGAGAGAGCTTGTTCATCCCTTCTGCCATGTGAGGACAAAGGCAGAAAATGAATCGGCTGCCACCTTGATCTTGGACTTCTCAGCCTCCAGAACTGTTCGCAATAAATTTCTGTTGTTTATAAATTACCCATCTATTGTATTTTATGATAGCAACCTAAATGGACTAAGATGCAACCCAAATGTCCAGCAACTAATGAATAAACACAACATAATTATCATACAATGGAACATTATTCAGCCATAAAAAAGAATGAAGCAACGATACATGTTACAATATGAGCCTTGAAAACAGCAAGACCAAAAAAAGGCCACATACTGTGTGATCCCACTTATATGAGGTACCTAGAATAGAGCCAGAAAGTAGTACAGTGGTTGATGGAAGCTGGGGATGGACGGAGAGACTGGGGAGGTACAGACTCTGGTTGTACAACATTGTGGATGCACTAAAATCACTAAATTATATAAAGTGGTGATTTTTATGTCAAATGAATTCTATCTCAATTTAAAGAAATAAAAAAGAATTTTTGAAATGTTAAAAAAAAAAAAAAAGAATTTTGAAATGTTTTCTAAATTCTATATGAACATTATCACTGGGTTTTCAGAGGAATTGTAATGAATCTGTAGGGCATTCTGGGTAGTATGGACATTTTAACAATGCTAAGTCTTCCTTTGTTAGGTATACTCCCAAATATTTCATCTTCTTTATAAAGCCAAACTCTTAAGGACACGAAAAATGTGGCATCTTGTTACACTTGGATGCAGGTCATTCTTGTCATTCTTCCGTCTTTACTTGGCTTCTTGTAACCAACTCCTCCCATTCCTCCTGGATTCCAGTCTCCTTCCAGTACTTTAGAATAATTGTGAGAAATTTGGGAGACATCGCAGTGTATCAGGGCAAAGGAAAATCCATTTTGTGATACCAAGTAAATGTCTCGATTGTTCTCTTATCAAAGTACATTGCCCAAACTAGGGATGAGCAGGTGCCCTCTGTCTCTGAACCCACCGTAGCAGCCCCCACATGCCCCTCCCTCTCCAAGATCTGGTATCCTCTGAAAATGCTGGCAGTGTAGTTGGCCCACTTTTCTCACAGTCTGTGTAGCAGCAACAAGATTTGCGGTGATAATGGGAGGAACGTAGGAACTCTGCTTCTTTTCCTTGCTTCTCAGCACATTCCCCAAAGGCTGGCACCCCAAGTGTGTCGATCTGTGCCATTGCACACTTGTTAGAGCAGGCCTTGTCAGTACGTTCTCATACAGGGAGGTGTAGGATTGATGGTATTCACAGTGATATCTGGGTTAGACAGCGTTCTACCACCTGTAACTCCATTCTTTTTTTCTTATATTTAAGAAGGCATATTAACTTTGAGTCTGTTAGTTGCTTTTAGTAAACTATTCACAAACTTTGACACTTTATTGTTAGGGACCTATTTTTCAACTGATTCAGAGCCATGATGGTTGAGAACCTCTGTGTTGAGATGTCTAGTATAACTATGGGCCGTGTCCTGAATCCCTCCTGTATTCTTCATTTCATACTCTGCTATTGATAAGGATTCTTTATGCAAAAAACGTATAATTAGCAAGCACCCGGAGACATAAAGGTAAAGTCTGATTCTCCTTAAAGGTAGAATCTAGTTGGAGAGACATATAGACATAAAACAAATCATTCTGTGGAATGTGGTATAATGGTACAAAGAACAGACTGAACGGGATTTAAGGAGGTTTCTATCTGAATTCACAGCTATGATGTTGGAATCGGAGAAGAAAGATTTTGAGTGGCAAAGGAGATTGCATTCCAGGCAGAGAGAATATGATGAGTACAGGTGTGAATGGGGTGCCAGAGTCTGAGAACTAGGATACCCTGACTATGTCCAGAATGTGGGGTACAGGGAGGCAAGTAAAGGGATGGAGACTGGGGATAGAGTGAGATCAGATGGTTCAGGGCCTTGAAGAAGGTGCCAGGGATTTGGTGCCATGGCTTTATATGGGCTTTAGCAGTTGGGTGCCTTGGTGGAGGAGGGTCAGTAGAGGAGTGTCAGAGGAATAGGGGGAGAGAGTCTGGAAGTTGGGAGACCAGTCAGAACACGGCCATGGGCTGTAAGTGAAAGGACTCAGAGGACCATCAGCAGATGGAGACCAGGTATCTTCTCTTTGTTTTCAAGATGAGCACCAGGGTTCCTGACACACAGTTTGTACTCACTAAATAATGAGTGCAGTGGCTCATGCCTCCAATCCCAGGACTTTGGGAGGCCTACGCCAGAGGATCATTCCAGGCCAGGAGTATAAGGCTACAGTGAGCTATGATCACACCACCGCACTACAGCCTGGATGACAGAGCAAAAGCTATCCTCAAAAAATGAACAGTAGTTGAACCTGCTTAATTAGACCAACTGACTATGGAAGATGAATAAAGAGGAAAAAAATTCGATTTCCAGGCTATTTTAGCTTGAGTAACAAATATAGGAAGGACAGTTTTGGGGTATTAGGACATGAGGGGATGGGGAAAAACCCTGCTTGGTTTTTAAATTTTTATTTCAAAGTATTAGGTGGTATATGCGTTTTTGTTGCATGGATGAAATGTGTAATACTGAAAGGCTTTTAGTGTGACTGTCACCAGAATAGTGTACCTCGTACTCAACGTGTAAATTTTTTTTTTTTTTTGCGTTTTTGGCCGGGGCTGGGTTTGAACCCACCACCTCCAGCATATGGAGCTGGCGCCCTGCTCCTTTGAGCCACAGGCACCACCCAACACGTAAGTTTTTATACTTACCCTCCATCCGGCCCTTACCCCTTCTTAGCTTGCAGTTTCCTTTACAGCACTTTGTGACCATGTGTACCCATTATTTGGCTCCCATTTATAAGGGAGAATATGTGGCATTTGTTTTTCCATTCCTGAGATGCTTCACTTAGGATAATGGCCTACAGTTCCATTCAAGTTGCTGCAAATGACATTATTTCATTCCTTTGTATGGCTGAGTAGTTCTCCATGGTGGATAGCAGGGCTGTCCCAAAAGTATCCAGCCATTTTTGGTACTGTTTCTCATATTAGATGATTGAATATTTTCCAAACTGCCCTCATGTACACATCACATTTTTTTTTTTAATCCATTCATCAATTAACTGGCACTTGGGTTGACTCCACATCTTTGCATTTGTGAATTGTGCTGCAATAGACATTTGAGTACAGGTGTCTTTTTGATATAATGACTTCTTTTCTTTTGTGTAGATACCCAGTAGTGGGATTGCTGAATCAAACGGTAGGTCTACTTTTAGTTCTTTGAGGAATCTTCGTGCTCTTTCCATAGACGGTATACTAGTTTCCAGTCCTATTAAAAGTGTTTCAGAGTTCCTTTGTCATGGTTTCCATGCCAGTATCTATTGTTTGATTTTGTAATGATGACTATCCAGATAGAGGTGAGGTCATACCTCTTTGTGGTTTTAATTTATATTTTCCTGATGATTAGTGACGTTGAACATTTTTTCATCTATCTCTTGGCCATTTGTATATCTTCTTTTGAAAAAAATGTGCTGATGTCTTTTGCCTACTTTTTTGATGGGATTATTATTTTTCTTCCTTGCTGATTTGTTTGACTTCTTTGTAGATTCTGGATATTAGTCCTTTGTCGGACATACAGTTTGTGAGTATTTCCTCCCATTTTATAAGTTGCCTGTTTAATTGGCTGATTATACCCTTCCTTTGCTGTGCAGGAAACTTTTAAATTTAATTAAGTCCCATTTATTTGTTTTTGTTGGTCTTTTACCTTAGCGGTCTTGGTCATAAATTCTTTGCCTAGACCGATATGTAAAAGATTCCAGATTTTTATGGTTTCAGGTCTTACTTTTAGGTCTTTAATCCATTTTAAGCTAATTTTTATGGAGAGGGAGATCCTATTTTATTTTTTTGTATGTAGCTGTCCAGTTTTCCCAGCACCATCCATTAAATAGGGCATCCTTTCCCCAGTGTATCTTTTTGTCTGCTTTGTCAAAAATTGGTTGGTCAGAAATACATGGTTTTATTTGTTTGTTTGAGACAGAGTCTCACTTTGTTGCTCTGGGTAAAGTGCCGGGGCATCACAGCTCACAGCAACCTCAAACTCTTGAGCTTAAGTGATTCTCTTGCCTCAGCCTCCCGAACAGCTGGGACTACAGGCACCAGCGACAACACCTGGCTATTTTTTTGTTGCAGTTGTCATTGTTGTTTAGCTGGCCAGGGCTGGGTCCGAACCCACCACCTTTGGTGTGTGTGGCAGGCACTGTAACCACTGTGCTAAGGGCACTGAGCCAGATATATGGTTTTATTTCTGGGTTCTCAATTCTATGCCATTGGTCTGTCTCTACCTTTATACCAGTACTAAGCTGTTTTGGTCACTATATCCTTATAGTATTTAAATTTAAAGTCAGGTAATGTGATGCTTCAAGATTTCTTCTTTTTGTTTAAGATTGCTTTAGTTATTCCGGCTCTTTTTTGGTTCTAAATGAAGAAAAGGATTTTTTTTTTTTCCAGATGTATGAAAAATGACATTGGCATGTTGGTAGGAATTTTGTTGAATCTGTAAATGACATTAGTCAGTATGAACATTTTAACAATGTGGATTCTTCTAATCCTTGAGCATGGGATGTTGTTCTATCTGTTTATGTCATTATGATTTCTTTCCTCTTTCTATTTAATAGTTGTCCTTGTAGAGATCTTTCACCTCCTTGGTTAAGTATATGCCTAGGTATTTCATTAAATATTTTCTTTGTAAAATGGTATTGTGTTCTTGATTTGATGCTCACCTTGACTGTTATTAGTACATAGAAATGTTACTGATTTGGGCTTAGCGCCTGTAGCTCAGTGAGTAGGGCACTGGCCACATACACCAAAGCTGGTGCGTTCAAGCCTGGGCCCGAGCCTGAGCCTGCTAAACAACAATGGCAACTGCAACCAAAAAAAAAAAAAAAAAGAAAGAAAAATAGCTGGGCATTATGGTCGGTGCCTGTAGTCCCAGCTACTTGGGAGGCTGAGGCAAGAGAATTGTTTAAGCCCAAGAGTTTGAAGTTGCTGTGAGCTGTGATGCCACAGTACTCTACCAAGTGCAGTATAGTGAGACTCTGTCTTAAAAAAGAAAGAAAAGAAATGTTACTGATTTGTATCCAGTGATTTCTTAACCTGAGACTTCGCTGTATTTATCAATTCTGGGAGCCTTTTGGTGGAGTCTTTAGGACAGTGACTTTCAACCAGTGTGCCACAGCATATTGGAATGCCCTGAGAGGATCTTAGGTGTGCTGCAGAAATGTTTGAAGATCATTAATTAAATTATTTTTTGAAAGAAGTTCAAAGTATAGTTAGTATATTCTTTTTTTTTTTTTCTTTTTTTTTTTCAACCTAATTTAAGTGTACTAGGGAAGTTCAACTGTAGGTTCAAGTGTACCGTGAGGTTAAAAAAAAAAAAAAAGATTGAAAAACGCTGCTTTAGGGAGTTAATTTGGGTTCTTTGCTCACTATTTGGATGCCTTTTATTTTTGTCCCTTGCCTAAAGGCTGTGGCTAAGACTTCCAATCTCATGTTGAGTAGAAGTGGTGCCTGTGGGCACTCTGGTCTTGCTCCAGTTCTTAGAGGGAATGCTTTCAACTTTTCAGTGTGATGTTGTCTGCTTATATATGTTTATCATATATAGCTTTTATTATTTTGAGTTCTGTTTCTCCTATGTGTACTTTTTTGAGGGTTTTTATCATAATGGAATTCTGGATTCAATTGAATACATTTTCTGCATCGATTAAGATTATAAGATCTTTGTTTTTACTTCTGTTTATGTGTGAATCACATTAATTCATCTGCTATGGTGGAACCATCTTTGCATTCCTGGGATGAAACCCACTTGATCATGATGGGTTATCTTTATGATGTGTTATTGAATTTGGTTTGCTAGTATTTTGTTGAGGATTTTTATATCTAAGTTCGTAAGGGATATTGGTCTGTAGTTTTCGTTCTTCGTTGTATCCTTTCTTGACTTTTGTATCAAGGTGGTACTGACTTCATAAAGTGAATTGAGGAGGATTTCCTTCTTAATGTTTATGGAACAGTTTCAAGTAGAACAAGTTCTTCTATGTAGATCTCATGGAATTTCATAGCTGTGAATCCGTCTAGGAAAGAACTTGCTTCAGTTGGGAGATTTTTGTATTATTTCAGTCTTGCTGCTTTTTATTGATCTGTTCAGAATTCCTGTTTCCTTCTGATTCAGGGTTGGGAGGTTGTGTGTTTCCAGGAATTTGTCTATTTCCTCTAGATTGTCTAGTTTGTGTGCTTAACAGCTTTCATAACAGTCACAGGTGATACTTTGTATTTCTGTGCTTTCACTTGGAATGTCTCCTTTTTCTTTTCTGATTGAGTTTACTCCAGTCCTTTCCCTTCTGGTTCCTAATATTTGCTATGTAGATACTGTCCTATCAATTTTATCATTTCAAAGAACCAACTTTTTATTTCATTAATCTTTTGTATTGTTATTTTGGTTTGAGTTTGTTTAGTTCTGCTCTGAGCTTTGTTATTTCTTTTTTTCTGCTAGCTTTGAGGGGGTTTTTGTTCTTGTTTTTCTAGTTTCTTGAGGTGTGGCATTAGGTTGTTAATTTGTGTTCTTTTTTTTTTTTTTTGGTCGTAGAGACAGTCTCACCTTATTGCCCTGGGTAGAGTGCCATGGTCACACAGCTCACAACGACCTCCAGCTTCTGGGCTTAGGCAATTCTCTTGCCTCAGCCTCCCAAGTAGCTGGGACTACAGGTGCCCACCACAATGCCCCACTATTTTTTGTTGCTGTTTGGCCGGGGCTGGGTTTGAACCCGCCACTCTGGGTATATGGGGCCGGCACCCTACCCACTGAGCCACAGGCGCCGCCCATTAATTTGTGTTCTTTTTGCCTTTTTGATTTAAACATTTAAGTCTATAAATTTTCCTGTTAGCACTGCTTTTTCTGTAGCACATAGATTTTTGGAAGCTTGTGTCACCTTTGTCATTAAATTTGAAAAAAAATTTTAATTTCCATCTTGATTTTGTTAATAGCCCAAGAATCATTCAGCAGCAGGTTGTTTAATTTCCATGCATCTGTGTAGTTTTAAGAAAAAAAATCCTTTTGAAATTGATTTCTAGTTTTATTCCACTGTAGTCCAAGAAAATACTATATACATGATTTCACTTTTCTAAATTTGCTGAGACTTCTTTTGTGGCCTAACATATGATCTGTCTTGGGAAATGTTCCATGTACTGATGGAAGGAATATTCTACAGTTTGGGAGTAGAATGTTCTATAAATGTCTGATAGGTCCATTTGTTCCAGAGTCCTGTTTAAGTCCAGTGCTTCTTTCCTTATTTTCTGCCTCAGTGATTGTCTAGTTCCATCATTGAAGTGTTGGCATCCCCAGCTATTATGACATTGCTATTTATTTCTGTTCTTAGATCAAGTAGAATGTGTTTTATGAATCTGGGGGCTCCTGTATGAAGTGCACATATATTTAGGATTGTTGTATTTTCTTGTTGAGTTGATCCTTTTATTATTATATAATGACCATTTTTATCTTTTTTAATTTTTTTTACTATCATAAAAGTCTATTTTATCTGATATAAGAATATTATGGAGTATTTTTTTCATTCCTTTACCTTAAGTCTATGAAAATCTTTGTGACTTAAATGGGTTCCCAGCATATATTTGGTTTGTTCAGTGAGTCTACATCTTTTCAAAGGGGGATCAAGACCATTCACATTCCATGTTGGTATTCATTGTGTAAGATACTATTCTGGTCATCATTTTGTTAGTTACTTTATTTTCTTATGTTACTGTTTTATAAGAGCTATGAGTTTTAACTTTTGGGTGTTTTTACATTGATGGGCATCAAGTGTTCTGTTCCATGTACAGAACAATTAAAAGTGTTCTTGTAAAGCATTTCTTATAGAGCAGGTCTAATGGTGACAAATTCCCTTAGTGCAGTGGTTCTCAACCTTCCTAATGCTGTGAACCTTTAACATAGTTCCAAGGGGTCGCGACTCACAGGTTGATAACCACTGCCTTAGTGTTTACATGTCTGGGAAAGACTTTATTTCTCCTTTATTTATGAAATTTAGTTTTGCAGTATACAAAATAATTGGTTGGCAGTTACTCCGTTTAGGCAGACTAAAGATAGGACCCCATTCCTTTCTGGCTTGTAAGGTTTCTGTTGAAAATTCCACTCTTAGTCTGGTAAGTTTTCTTTTACAAGTTACTTGATATTTTTGCCTCACAGCTCACATGTTGCCCCCTCCTTCACCTTGACTTTGGCTGGTCTGATAACTACATGTGTTGGTGATAACTTTTTTTGCAATGAATCTCCTAGGTGTTTGTTGAGTTTCTTGTATCTGGATGTCTAAATATCCAGCAAGACGAGAGAAATTTTCTTTGATTATTCCATCAAATAGGTCTCTCAGGCCACCACCTCCCTTTCTCCTCCTCCCCCATCTCACCCATCATCATCATCCTTAGAGGTGCCTGTGATTCTTACGTGTGGCTGTTTTACACAGTCCCACATCGCTTGTAGATTTCTTTCATTCTTCCTGATTCTTAGTTCTTTATTTTTGACTGACTGGGTTAATTCGAAAGAGTTGTCTTTCTTCCACTTGCTTGGTCTAGTCTATTCTTAAAATTTGCCCCTGGGTTCTCTATTTCCCTAAATGAATTTTTTTTTTATTTCTAGTTCTGTTGGGTGGGGGGGGGGAGGGGTCGTCTGGGATTCACAGTCTGGCAGATGGGAGTGGGTTTCACTCTTCTCCTTCTTCCCTTGGCCCATGGATCTCCTTCTGGGGTCTGGCCACAAACAGTAGCCAAGACCAGCTGAGCTCACCAGCAGTGCCACTGCAAGTGAGGAGCCTCCCTTCCTCGAACCTTGTCCCTGGCTAAATGCACTGCTTTCCTGGAGCCTCCCTTCCCGGGACCTTGACTGAACACACTGCTTTCCTGAGAGGGGGTGCCTGGCAGGTGCACTACAGCTCCGACACAGCACTTCCCCTCTAGGCTGCTCATGTGGGCTGCCTTACCTCCTGAGACCAGTGTACAAATTTCCCCTCCGTACCCCCAACCAACACAATCAAGTCTTGGGGTTCTGGGGTATCAGATGCCCCAAGTTCAATTCCTGACTGCCAGGGAGAAGCATCCCAGCCCACCGAGTTGCCTGTGGACTGGACAGGCAGGCTTGATGTTCCTCTGCTTCAGGGTGTGTCCTGCTCTGCTGAAGCTGCAGTGGGCAGCCCTGGAGAAGGCGCATGGGTAGGGAGTTCACCGTCTGACCACACCTTGGTCCACTGTAGGTCTTTCAAGAGGAAAGGCATGAACACTGCTCTCTGTGGAGTCCTTGATGTGGTGGACGTGCCAACATTAGGGAAGCTGCCTGGGAGCACTGCCTCCCTCACTCCTTGGGGCACTCCCACCGACTCACACGGGAACAGCCACGCCCGCATTGGCATCCATGAGTGGGGAAGGGCAGGAAGAGGAGGGACAGAGGGAGGAGAGCTGGGGCTTCCCTGGCTGGGTGCACTCTCCTCACCTCTCCTCCGAGAGCAGCCTACCCTGAATGTCCAAGCTCTGGGATCACACTGTTCCTCTGGGACCCATTGGCTCCCTGTGACCACTGCAGTCTGAGCAGGAGTTGGGAAGTGTTTGTATAATAAGTGGGGATCACTGACAAGAAAACTGAAGGCTGAGTCCCCCTGGGGAGGACAGGGGCCACAATGGGTGCAGGGGCAGTGTGGCACCTGGCTTTTTGGCATGTGTCTGGGGCAATGGAAGCAGCTCCAAGGCCCAGTGCTCTCTTCTCACGATCTCCCAGTGTGCTGGCAGGGGGAGCTTTTGGGCTTATGAGGATGGGGAAACTCCCCTGCAGTTCCAGAGCCTGCAGTCTGCCGGAAGTGTGGGGGAAGGAGAAGCCAACACCTTCACCTACCTTTCCACGGCCTCCACGTTCCTCAGGTTTGATCTCTGCCAAAATCTTGTTCCTCCTCCTTCTGCTCCACAGAGTCTAACCATGGAATCTCCAGGACATTCTGGGACTATTGCCTCAGAACTACACCTGGGCTGTAATTTTTTAATGTAAAACTTTTTCTTCTTTCTGAGATGATGTGGTGACTGACGGCTCTCGTCAGCCCTCTTGCCTCCAAGCTTCCCACATATCAAATGTGTGTATTTGTAAGAGGTTTGGTCTGATTTGTTGGTAAGGGTGTTCAGTGGCGACGTCTAAGAGACAGCTGGGGAGAAATCTGGGCTCTCAAGTCAAATTTGCCTCTGGGGTTTGGATGAATTTGGGAGTTTTACTTTTTAGTATCAGTCTTTATTTTTCTATTAGAAAACCTTATCACTGTGATTTTTTTTTTTTTTTTTTTTTTTTTTTTTTACACCCGACAGTGCCATTGCATCAGGCTAGCTCACAATAACTCCAAACTCCTGGGTTCAGGCAATCCTGCTGTCACATCCAGCTAATTTTTCTACCTGTAGTAGAGATAGAGGTCTTATTCTTGCTCAGGCTGGTCTTGAACTCCTGAGCTCAAGCATCCTTCTACCTCAGCCTCCCAGAGTGCTAGGATTACGGGTACATGAGCCACCTTTCCTGGCCTCATTGTGATTTCTTTATCCCTTCTGTCAGTTTTCTATACCTAAATGCCTATCCTGCCTTTCTGCAGAGGATATGTAGGTTCACAGTGGGACATTGCCTTATTTCAGTGAACCAGGTTCTGACCCAAGGCTTCAGAATGTTGAGTTGTAAGGCAGTGTGGTGGCTCACACCTATAATCGTAGCATTTTGGGAGGCCAAGGCAGATGGATTGCTTGAGCTCAGACAGTTGAAACTAGCCTGAGCAAGAGCAAGACCCTATCTCTACTTTAAAAAAAAAACTAGTTAGGCATAGTGGCACAAGCTTGAGGCTAAGGCAAGAGGATTGCTCATGCCCAAGAGTTTGAAGTTGCTGTGAGCTATGAAGCCACAACACTCTATGCAGGGTGACAAAGTGAGACTGTATCTCAAAAAAAAAAGAAAGAAAGAACTTTGAGATGAGTTTAAGATATGGCTTGAGCAAAATCGTTTAACCGTACAGACTCATTTCAGACTTATCTTTTTTTTTTTTTAATTGTTAAGTCATAGCTGTGTACATTAGTGCAATCAAGGGGTACAATGTGCTGGTTTCATATACAATCTGAAATATTCTCATCAAACTGTTCAATGTAGCCCCGACTTGACTAGGAGACAGCAGTAATTTAACATAGAGGGCAGTGGACTTAGAATCAAGAGACCTGGTTTATTATGACCTTGAATGAATAACATAGGTTTACTTCCTCAGCTATAAAATAGAAGTTACCTGTCCTACTACAAGAGTCAAGTGATTTGTGCCAGTGTTAGCTTCAGAAATAAAATACCATTGTCATTAAAGTTTAGTTTACACCGAGTTTAGTTTAGTTTACACAACCATCAGCATCACTTAGTGACCTACCAGGATGGAGGAGGTAGAGGGGGAAACATTGTACTGATCACAAAGCTCTGGTGAAGGATCCTTAACTTTAGAAACAAATATGTTATATACCCATGTGGAACACATTACTATTCTGGTATTGTATAAATTCAGTAATTCTAATTCAACAACTGCAATTCTAGGCATTTTTTCCATGGAGCTTTTAAATGATGATGCTACTTACCAGCCCAGATTATAAATATTAAATAGCAAAATCTAAACATTTATTCCAGAGTTTGAATAATAAAATTGGTAAATAAAGAAGCATACAAAAAATGTATCAGTCTCACTGTGGTCATATATTCTGGGAGGATTTGTGTGAGAAATTGGAAGTAATTGCTGTTTTGATGTTAGTAGAGAACGGGGTCTTACTCTGGCTCACTGCTGGTCATACTGGTCTTGAGCCTCTGAGCTCAGGCAATGCACCTGCCTCGGCCTCCCACAGTGCTGGGACTACAGGCATGAGCCACCAAGCCCAGCCGGAAGTAATTGCTATGTTAATATCACTTGGGTTCAATTATCTTCTGCTCCACCATACTAGGAAATTGCACAAGCCCTTCAGCCACTGGCAGCTTTTAGAGGTGTGTGTGATTTTTCAATCTTTTTTTTTTTTCTTCCTCCTGTTATTTTTTGACACCCTCACCCCCTTTAAGGCAATTTTCCAGCTGTTCCCCTAAGCAGTAGTTTTATGGGGAGATTTCTTTTATAAGCGTCCAGCTGGCTTCATTTTCACCATCTCCATGAAGTTGCTGCCTCTGTCACATTTATATGATACTATCCATCATGCATCACCTTGGGATTTTTCCTTCTAATTATTGACTTCTTGTTTTTTGTTTGCACATGCAGGCTGTCTCCTGGTTCGGACATCTATGTGACAGTCTCATCCATGGCTCTAGCAAGATCCCAGTGTCGTAACTCCCCCAGCAATCTGTCGTCATCCAGTGAGACTGGCTCTGGGGGGGGCACTTACAGGCAGAAGTCCATGCCCGAAGGGTAGGTATACGTTTGTCCCATTGAACCTGGTCACTGTTGACTCTGCTATCTTTGATCTATACTCAGACATGTAAGATGATTTTCATTCAGCCAACTTCAATCAGTTTCCAGTCAGAGGGGGAAATGCAGATAATATTCCATATAGAAAAATGTTTTAACAGTTGCTTCAAACTACTGCTAAGGAAGTTCACCATGCTCTGATTTTTGATAAACTCAGTATAAATTTGATTTGATAAAATGAAATTACATTGGTTTGTCCATCATACATTGTTCAGTTTCACAGTTCAAATTTTGTCACTTCTTAATATTTCTTCCAAAGTGAACTTAGCAGAATTCTGCTTGCACTGGAGTTCATATGCCATTACCATAGGGGAAATGATAATTACATCTAAAGCTTAAAGTTATTTGTCTCAGACTTTAAATAAGTCTTTTGTGGGTTTTTAAAATCTTTCATGAAACACTGCTCAAAAGTTACTATTTGCTTCTGGAAAGACAAAATAAAAAGCTAAATGTACATGATTTTACAGCCCACTAAAAGGAGAAAAAAATGCAATGTCTGAAGCTGGGAAGTAATTAGCAGTAAAACATTACATGGCACATACATTACCTTTGCCCGGAGGAAGAGTAAAATAACCATCAAAGTCTCCCCGCTGTGAGTTCTCTCTCCCAGGAACTTGAACCATTTGAAACTCAAGTGGGAAAGGTTTATAAAAACTGATATTTCTATTCTCCATCTTCCCCAAATAAATATATATACGTATATATATATATATATGTATGTGTGTGTGTGTGTGTGTGTGTGTGTATATATATATATATATTTTTTTTTTTTTTTTTTTTTTTTTTTTTGAGACACAGTCTCACTACGTCACCTTCAGTAGAGTGTTGTGTCACAGCTCACAGCAACCTCAAACTCTTGGGCTTAAGCGACTCTCTTGCCTCAGCATCCCAAGTAGCTGGGGCTACAGGCGCCCACCACAATGCCCGGCTGTTTTTTGTTGCAGTTGTCATTGTTGTTTAGTGAGTTCAATCCCGCCAACCTCTGTGTATGTGACTGGCACCATGACAACTGTGCTACGGGTGCTGAGCCCCCGTATACCTTTAACAAGTGAACACATGACTTGTTTACTTTTTGATATTTCACCATGTCACAAAATCAGCATGCTTACTAATAATACCCTTATAATGGGTATTTTTTTATTTCCAGCTTAGTATAGTTTGTTATTGTAGATAATAAGGCCATAAGAAAATATACTTTCCCCATCCTGCTGCCTCCCCCAGGACTCTCTTGGCAGTGTAGGACCCAAGGGAAAGCTTCCCTCTGCCTTCTGAAGGGTGACGGAAAATGAACTGACAATAAACAGATTACTAGAAGGAAAGGCACACAGATTTGTTGTATATGTACAGCATGAGGGAATTTCAGAATGATGACCCAGTAACCCAATGGAATAGAGATGCTTGTGTACCCTAATTCATAGGAGAAGGGGAGGTGGGCGGGGGGGAAGGGGGGACGCAGTAAATGATTTTCAGTGAGCATGAGTGAGCCCAAGGAACGAAGGCCTGCGACTGAGCTCCTCTGAGCTCTGGGCCTGGAGGAGGGAAGTGAAAGCAGAATTCCAGGCACTCTGTCGAAGCTGCCTCAGGAGAGCAGAAGGAGAGTCTGTGCTCCGTGGTGATTCCTGCCTCTCCTCTTCTCAGGTGCTCAGTCTTTACTGGTTATTTGAAGAAATTCCTAGGTAGGGGTCTTAAGCCTTACGCATTTTTTGATGAAGCTTTCTTAGACACAGAAATAGCACTGTCCCTCCTGACGCCTCGGTGCTTTAGGGAAGAGGAAAAGGGAGACTGGGAGTCGAGGAGGTTCGGGAGCCCTTGGGGCTCATCTTCAGTGTTCTGGGCCCTAACAATAGCCTGTCTAACATGTACATTTCTTATTTTAATTTCTAAAGTGACAATTAGAAAATAATTTAGGGCAGCACCCGTAGCTCAGTCAACAAGATGCTGGCCACATAGAGCAAGGGTGGCGAGTTCAAACCGAGCCCGGCCCTGCTAAACAACAACAACAACTACAAAAAAGAAAATAGCCGGGTGTTGTGGCGGGGACCTGGAGTCCCAGCTACTTGGGAGGCTGAGGCAAGAGAATCACTTAAGCCTGGGAGTTGGAGGTTGCTGTGAGCTATGACACCACAGCACTCTACCCAGGGTGACAGTTTGAGACTGTCTCAAAAGACAAAAAAAAGAAAAGAACAATTTAGCTCTCATGCTTAAGCCTCTGCAAAAGGCTTATGAATTTCATGTCATACTACAAGCCCAACTAATTATTTTATGAATTAATTAGTAGATTTTGAATGGCCTAGTTTGACCTCAAAAGTAAGAAAGAATTCACTGCAACTTACAGTTTTTAATATAGCAATAAAATATAAATTTTCTTTTTAAAAAGCACATTGTTTTCTTCTGTCTGTGACATACTTTATTTAGTATTTATTTATTTATTTATTTTGAGACATAGTCTCAAGCTGTTGCCCAAGCTATAGTGCCGTGGCATCAGCCTAGCTCATAGCAACCTCAAGCGATCCTCCTGCCTCAGCCTTCCAAGTAACCAGGACTATAGGGGCCCACCGCAACATCCAGTGAATTTTTCTACTTTTAGTAGAAATGGGGCCTTCCTCTCGCTCAGGCTGGTCTCGAGCCTCTGACCTCACATGATCCTCTAACCTAGGCTTCCCAGAGTGGTAGGATTACAGGTGTGAGGCACTGTGTCTGGCCTATTGTATATTGGAAAATTAAGTTGAAACATTAATGTGTTAGTGAATATTATAAACATGATTCCAGTGACCATGCTGTCCAGTTTTTGTTAATGAGATGTTAGTTACTCATCGTGGTATTTACTAACGAACTCTACCACGGTGGTACTGAAGGTTCACCCCGTTGTCTGTGAGGTTCCTCAGGCTTCTTCACTGCACCATGCATCTTCCTTTTCACCTGGCATGACCTTTTACGAGAAGATGATGATATAGTGCTTTTCCTCTAGCTCCCAAGACGTTTCTGTTTATATCCGTGATGCAAGAGACGGTGGTGTACTATGTTGCTCATGACCAGGTTTGATCCTCAAGAGACCCTTATCAAGGGAAATACTTAATCTCTACAACTTATCCTAGTAAAAGCAGGTATGTTCAAGTAGACAGTGAAACTGCAGTGTATTTAGTCTACTGCAAAGCCATTAATGTTAAATTTTAAAAAGCTCAGCTGGGCATGGTGGCTCACGCCTGCCACCTGGGAGGCCCAGGCAGGAGGATCCCTTCAGTTCAGGAGTTTGAGACCAGCCTGAGCAAAAGCGAGACCCCCCCCAATCTGTACTAAAAATAGAAAAATTAGCCAGGCATAGTAGCAGGCATCTGTAGTCCCAGCTACTCAGAAAGCAAGACAGTGGTGCCCCATGATCACATTAATGTACACAGCTATGATTTAAAAAAAAAAAAAAGGAACAAACATACTCCTTACAGTTAAAAAAAAAAAAAAAGAAAAAAGAAAAGAAGTATATTTTATTGCTTTCTAAAAAAAAAAAAGAAAAGAAAGAAAGACGATTGCTTGGGCCCAATAGTTTGAGGTTTCTGTGAGCTAGGCTGATGAGACCGCATGATAGCCTGGGCAACAGAGTAAGATTCTGTCTCAAACAAAATTTTTTTTAAAAGAAAGAAAACAAAACTAAAAGCTTTGAAAAGCTCCAGAGTGTAACTTCATGGCTAAATCTGTTCTCACTGTCTGTCCATAAATACAAAATGCTGCTGTGGTGTCCTCAGCTGACTCAGCGTCTGTATCCATCTGAGTAACATGTGCCTGCCTACTGCCCTGTGTGAGGACATGGAGACTGTCCAAATTACTTGGGAGGTGAAATCTAACAGTGATTAATAACATCTGCTCTACTTGACGTGAGGGGAGGGGCACCCATACAAGTTTAGGATGGGAATGAGAGGTAGTTAAAAAGCAACACTGTTTAGGGATGGCGCCTGTGGCTCAAAGGAGTAGGGCGCCGACCCCATATGCCGGAGGTGGCGGATTCTAAGCCCAGCCCTGGCCAAAAACTGCAAAAAAAAAAAAAAGCAACGCTGTTTAAAAGATATAAAATGCATTCTACCCTTCTTGGAAATTTATTTTTGAGCGACACACTTTGAGGAATACTGACAAGGTAGGGCCTGTCCAAAGGGAGGGTCTGGGCAAGTGAGGAGTTTGGAGACCTGACAGGTGTGAGAAACATGACTGAGGAGGGACAAGCTGGCGGTGAAGGCTGCTGAGGTGAGGCGGCTTCCTCCTGCACTCCTGGGTGAGGGGTCCAGCTTGTCTGCCAGGACAGCTGAGACCAGTGAGGGGAAGTTAGAAGATTGCTGCACGTTGTCAGGAGGGTATTTAACAGCTGCCAGCCTACCTTTGAAAGGAATGGACTACCTGAGGAAGCCGAGTCCTGGTCACTGAATGTATCAGTC
This sequence comes from Loris lydekkerianus, assembly GCA_963574355.1. NCBI lineage: Eukaryota > Metazoa > Chordata > Mammalia > Primates > Lorisidae > Loris > Loris lydekkerianus. The sequence goes on along the minus strand of CAUYPK010006847.1, from coordinate 7,239 downwards.
AAATGGTTGATTAAAAACTTCAAATCTGACCTTGACTCTTAAACTGTTAAGTGCTTCTTCAAAACAAAGGCACAATTAAGCTCTTCAAAAAAAGGCATCATGTAAAATTTAGAACAGGTTTTATCTGAGTTCCTCAAGGACTCCATCTTTATATCCCTGATACACAAATGCATAATAAAATGGGAGTGGAGGGGTAGTATATATGAGAAATGAAAAGAAAAGTTCACTGGGTGGGAATGATTTTTAAGGCAGAATTTAAAGACAGTCTTACCTTATTGTTTATTTAAAACCAGATAGTCAGAGAAGTATTTAAATTCAGAAGTTTAAAAAGTTTTATTTTTCACTGCTACAAAAAAAAGGTATAAGTTAGCTGGCCATGGTAGCATATGCCTATCCCAGTTGTACAGGGGGCTGAGGAAAGAGTGTCGTTTGGGGCCAGAAGTTGGGATTCCAGTGTGGGCAACATAGCAAGACCCTAACTCTAAAAATCAAAAATTGGCCAGGCATGTTAGTGCACGCCTGTAGTGCTGGTACTTGGGAGGCTGAGGCAGGAAAATTATTTGAGCCCAGGAGTTTAAGGCTGCAGTGAGCTGTGACCAGGCCAGTACACTCCAGCATGAACAGCAGAGTACAATTCTGTGTCAAAAAATATAAAATAAATATTGTGCCCAGGAATGGTGGTTCATGCCTATACTCGAGCAACTTGGGAAGCTAAGGTGGAAGGATCATTTGAGACCAGAAATTCGAGACCAGCCTGGGCAACATATTAAGACCCTGTCTCTACAAAAAACAAAAAAAAATATCATCCGGACATGGTGGCAAATGCTTGTAGTCCCAGCTGCTGGGCAGGATGAGCAAGAGGATTCTTGGGGTAGGGTCACACCACTGCTCTCCAACCTGGGTCTCAGAGTGAGATTCTGTTTCTGAAAAGAAAAACCAATAATAATGATGAAATAAATATTTTTGTATAACCTTCTCTACTTTGCAGATGCTTTATGTAGGTCTTTGGATCCATGTAATAGAATTGCCGATTCACACATAAAGGAGTCAACCCTAAATTTGGTGACTTTGTTCAGTCATGCAGGGTGGTGGAGTTGGGACCTGGCCCCACGTCTTCCTGTTTCCCTCCTGCCTTTCCAGCGAACCATTTGCTGCTTCTGCCCATGCATTTGCCAGTCTGTAGAAGTATGACAGCCATCACGGGCAGTGGTTGGTTCAGGCCAACCACTGTTCAGCCTTTGACTGTGTAGATTATTCAGAAGTTCACTAGTAACCACATCTAAATTAATAGATTTCCACATGAATGTGTGAATTCTGCACTTTACTCGGCTGACGTTGCTAATCAAGGCATAGGCCTTAATTGAGCATTTATTATTAGTTTACAAAAGGAAAAATAAAACTGGCTCACTGAATAGCTAAATCTTCCTTCCAGAAACAGACATTTGCCTTTATTTACACCAGTTTACCAAATTGCCTTCCCAAAGGTAATTTGAAATTTATATATTTTGAAAATCTTTCCTACTTAATATTAATACAAATCATAATCTTTGTCTTTTAGGCTACAGAGCAAGTGCTCAGAAAATACTTATACCAAGAATGAGTGACTTAGTGATTTAGTAAATTACTAAGTTAAGAGAAACAAACCCCAAAATGTAACATTTGGAAAACATGTATGGAACATTTCAATTGTGATTTTTTTTCCCTCCCTTTGGCAATAAATAACAGCCTGAGCTTGGCTCTACCAGGGCTAGAAGATTTGGTTTCCTCTTCATAGGTTAGGTTAGCTCAGTCCTAAGGGCTCTTGCCCTTGTTAACAGTTCCCACACACAGCGTGCTTACCCTTCTGAGCAGCGTGGTGTGTGTTGCCCATATTGTACACATTTCTACCCCCACATAAACACTCCCCAGGATGAGCATACAAGTACAGGCGTGTAAACAAAAACCAGTCATACCTGTCAATTAGAATTCAGTTCTTTACACCTAGGACTACCTTCCTTTCATGGGCGAGGTTCCTGATGCTGTCTTTGTCTTTGTTTGGGGAAATTACCATAGGTTTGGAGTGAGCCGTAGGTCCCCAGCCTCGCTTGACAGGCAGAGCACCCAGGCAGACATCAGTGGCAGTGGAAAATCCACACCAAGCTGGCAAAGAAGTGAGGACAGCATTGTCGACCAGATGGGTAAGTAAGTAATTTCTACAAAAACAAACTGCTTTTACATCACAGGGCGTTCGGCCACCTCTTAACGATGTTATCAGAGCATTCTGTTATGAGAACAGCCCTAGTTAACCACTATGACTTAAGTCTCTGTTAGATCACGGATAAGGGAATCCAAGAGAAAGGCCTAAGAAAAGTCAAGGAATTCTCAGTGACCCCAAGTTTAAAAATCAAAAGGACATGGGACTTATTTTCAGCACCAAGATTAAGAGCACCTTCCCCCTCCCCATGTTTATTTGTTTTTAACCTAGCATAAGTGGCATGAGAGAGTCCTTGTTATTCTTCATGTTGAATGAAAAATACATGTACATACAGAGTAGGAGAGAGATACAATTATGGCTCAGTCACATCTCTAGCGTGGTTAGAATTCCTGTCCTCCCTGGTGTGCTTTTTTAAAAATTCTTTTCACTCTGCTGTTAAGCTGTCAGCCCAGCAAGTGTCTTAGCTATACAAAACAGCGGACGGGATGCATTGGGGAGCTCTCATTTGGATTTCTGGAGCATGACTCTCTCTCTATATATATATGCTGTTGTTCCATGATACCATAACACCAGTTGATTACAATAAAGTTTTGTCATGAACCAAGATTAAGTTTTAGCAAAGTTGCATCAGGGATTCAAACCTAGACTGTTAGGGCATTCTCCTCCTTTATTTATCTTTAATAAATAGCATTACCCTCCATGTGGGCTAAAAAGGTAAATTTTAGCGCTGAAAAGGATGCACTTTTAAGGCAAAGACCTATCTTTTTATCCTCTCTGCAAGTCTACTGTTTTGTCCCGTTTTAATGACTGTGCCCAAGTAAATGAACTAGCCGTGAACACAGAAGGGAGTGGAGACATACTGAGCTAAGAGTTGAGGAACACATGTAGTTCTCAGGTTCTGAAGATTTGCTTTGCTCCAGTAACCACAGGGAGAAGGGCCTTATTATTGAAGCCATCTGTCATTCCCCACTCCTGTGCCACCACCCCCAACACAGAAAACCTTGAGCATATTCTGATCTGCTTTTCTGCTCTTGACAGAATGTTTCTAATCCCTTATGTGTTGGTACTGTTGAGATGGTAACAACACATGTGAAAAGGATCCCTTCGTCAGCAGGACTTAGTGACTTTTTTTTGGCCCATAGCACAGGCTTTGAAGAAGGCTGCAGCAAGCCCTCTATACAGCACACTGCTTCCCACTCGTGGGAAGTCACGAGGAATGAGCAGGGATCCTGGGACTGGGACGAGTAATTATAAGGTTCTTCCTGGATCCATATTCATCCTCTCACACAAACCTCCTCCAGGCCTTTTCTTTTTTCCTTTCTTGCATCCTCTTTAGCGTAGCGCCATCCCGCTCTTAATAGGTAATGCTTCACAGTGAATATAGATGAATCTTCTTAACACATTCGTACATCCTCTTAGTAAGGTAATCCTTTTTTTTTTTTTTAAATTACCCCTAGAGCCTGCTAGAGAAAAGCATTTTTTACCATGGTATGGAAAATCCAAGTGGTGGCTTTATCCAAGGCTTCAAATAAAATCGTGGAACAATTTCTTTTTTATCATTTTTCATATCCCAGCATTGCAAGAGAATAACTCAGCCTTTCTTTTTTTTTTTTTTTTTTTTTTCCGTTGCAGGCGAAATGAATGATAATATTATTAAGAGATGGCTGGTGCTTGCTCAGGCACAGCAGCCAACCCAGCCTTTCTTAACTGGCACATCAGATGGAATCAGAAGGCTTAGTTGGTATAAGCCATTCTAGGGAGAATTCAAGAAAAATATTTTCTGTGTTTACTTGATACCCACATGTGAACATATAAAGGACTGGCCTTTCCACACTCAGTTTACAGGAACAACATACTCGGATTAAAGTTTGTTAGGCAGGCCCACCTGTCTTTTGTGCATCAGCATTTTGCAAGCTGGTACCCTGCTGATGGTAGAGACAGATCTTCAGCTTGCCGAGCTGGCTCTCTTATCTCCCTGGGCCTTTCTGCCTCTCTGCTTTTGGAAATGATTGAGAGTCAGAGTCAAAGATTATGTTGTCCAGTCCTCTACACATTAGGAAGTGCAGAATTCTTGCTGTTAGCCGTGCTTGTGTTAAAGAAGATCCTTTATTCTCTCATTTTGGAACCCCATCTTGAACGCCGACTTGGAGTTCAAAAGGAAGCAATTGTTTTAGTAAACTAGTTGCTGTGTGTCTTTTCTGTTGTGCTCAGCTTACAGTTATAGAGGACCTCAGGATTTCAATTCTTTTGTCCTCGAGCAGCATGAATATACAGGTAAAATATTTCCAAAGTGTCATGGTAAGTAACACATGATTGCATCTGTGCCCATCTAGGTAATGTAGACCGAGCTAGGTTAGCCACACTTTGCAGTGAATGAACTTCATACATTTAACCCATATAACTTTAACTTTTCCCCAAACCAAAAGTTGATTCTGAACTTTGCTGTATTGATCATGGCCTTTGGTTTGGTGGTACTTGGCTATGCTAATGTGTATGACATGACACGTTGTCACCAGCTGCAAGCTTTATCCATCAGCCACCTAGTTTCTGACCTGCTGTCCATCGTGTAGACTCTTAACAAGCTTACTGCTGAAATTCAGAGTTTGCTGGTCAGTGAATTGAAAGATGCAATGGCAAGCCATCTTCATTTGTCACTATGTGCTTATACCGGTTTAGTGCCTGCACCATAATGTCCTCTGCTGTATTCCAGAGCCAACATGCCATCTCCCAGCAGTATCAAAGGTACTGCCAGCTTTCCGAGAGAGCCCCAGTGGGAGATTAATGCGGCAGGATCCAGTGGTTCATTTGTCTCCAAACAAACAAGGGCATGTAAGTTAACTTACAAAAATTCTAGATTTCCTAGCAATGTACCTTCCTCGCAATATGCAAATCTTCTCTCCTCTCCTCTGCCTGGTCAAAGAGGAAGCCATCCTGGCAATGTTGGCATTTGGTGCCATAGCCTTGTAATTTCTGCTACCAGGGCCCTGGGATCGCTTTCAGATAAATTGTAATAATTCCTCTTTGGTATGCCCCTGCCACCCTCATAGATCTGGCTGTAAGATCATTTAATTCAATCACTAATAATCCCAAAAAGTTAGTAACAGAAGTGTGCTAGAAATAAATTTATATTTGCTTACACAATTGCAAGCATGAGATATGGTTGGAAAACAAGTTCAAAGGACAGACAACTTCCTATATACCTCCTACTGCTTCTTTCTCTTGCATAGCTACACACATTTTACCCTTTTATCATAGTGATAAACAGTTCATGGTCACTTAACAGCTAGAAATAGGAACACCGGGTTATTCTCCATCCCCCCTTTTACAATGCTATTGATTTCCTGGGCCTGTCTGTTGACCAGCTTGTGTATCCTTGTCATTGTTTTGGGTGAGGAAATACTGTATTTCATGTTTACTAACTTATAAGATGATCACAGAACTTTTAATGAGAAGACTCGTGTAAGTTTTGCCCTAGAGAAATGAATATTGAAGTTAAAAAAATGAGAGTGAGTACATCCTACACCTGGTGGAGAGATTTACTAAGGAAATGTGATATTGTCACAGTTAAACTTGTAAATAATAGATTAAACCAACAGACCTGTGAATTTCCTCTCCTTCATGAATACAATTTTTACATTGATCACATGGTAAAATAATACTTTAGACAGATGAAGTTAAATAAAGTATTTATTTAAATAAAGTATTTAAATACTTAATACTTAAATAAAGTATTTAACTTCATCTGGGTTTTTTTTTGAAGTTAAATAAAACTTTATTTAACTTCATCTGGGTTTTTTTTTGTTGTTTTTTGAATAACAATGTTTAAGATATGGACTAGAAACAAAAACCTTGTAAAGAATGAACAGATATAAATACATTCGGAAAAGAAATCAGAGAACTACTGCATCGAAATATTAAGCAATAATAATAATGCAAAGAAAGTAACATTCACATTGTCAAATAAGAGTATGTCTATTATAGAATGCTTTGACTCTGAGATTCAGTATGGAGTCATCAGTTAACGTCTTCTTTTTTTTTTTAAAGTCTCAAAAAATAGACAACTAATATTTATAAATAAAAGTAAAAGATAATTTTGAAAGACAGATCATGTCAAATCGTATAGACAATAGAAAAAGAAGAAATACTTCGAATCAGTTTGTTTTTGAGACAGATTCTCACTTTGTCACCTTCGGTAGAGTGCCATGGCATCATAGCTCCAGCAACCTCAAACTCTTGTGCTCAAGTGATCCTCTTGCCTCAGTTTTTCTATTTTTAGTAGAGACTGGAGTCTTACTCTTGCTCAGGCTGGTCTGAAACTCATGAACTCAAGCAATCCACCTTCCTAGGCCTGCCAGAGTGTTAAGATTACAGGTGTGAGCCACCGCACCTAGCCCTGGGTTTTTTTTAACTTCTTAAAATTTAACTACCAGAAAACTTGAAATTATATGTATATGTGGCATATATTATGTTTGTATAGAAATCTGTTACCTACTCTATATTCTAAATATTCTCAATTCAAACCAGCCACATTAAAAGAACTGAATAGCTATACATGGCTAAGGGGCCCTAGATTCTACAGTACAGACCCAGAGCTAAAGAAGGTCTGCCCTATCAAAAATAAATGAAAGCGTAATCATACCACTTTATACATTGTTACTGAGAAAAAGTAGAGCAGTGTTTTTCAACCTTTTTTATCTCACAGCACACTTGAAACTGTAGGGTGGCTCATGCATGTAATCCTAACATTCTGGGAGGCCTGGGTGGGTGGATTACTTGAGCTCAGCTGGGGCAAGAGTGAGACCGGTCTTTACTAAAAATAAAAAAAACTAGTGGGGCATGGTGGCTCACGCCTGTAGTCCCAACTACTCGGGAGGCTGAGGCAAGTGGATTGCTTGAACCCAACAGTTTGAGGTTGCTATGAGCTATGACCTCATAGCACTCTACCTAAGGCGACAAAGTGAGATTCTGTCTAAAAAAAAAAAATTCTGTGACACACTTAAATTATGTTGATTCCCCCCCCCCAAAAACAACAACAAATCGCACCA
>CAUYPK010006842.1:0-18950 GCA_963574355.1 Loris lydekkerianus | reverse complement strand
CATTAAAAAATGGAGACTTTACCTCTTTTTTGTTTACATGGATGGACCTGGAAAATATTCTTCTTAGTAAAGTATCTCAGGAATGGAAAAAAAAATCCAATGTACTCAGTACTACTGTGAAACCAATTTATAATCACTCACACTTGCATTCGAACAATGAAACACAACTTTAGCCTAGGATGAAGAAGGGATGGGGATGGAGAGGGGAGGAGAGGGGGGTGGGTTAATAAAGGAAGGAATAGTAGGGGGACCACACCTATGGAGCATATTGCAAGTACAAGTTGCATCTATCAGGTGTTGAACACAAATGTCTTATTGCTGTAATTGGATAAATAAGGTGAAATATTTGTTGATTATTAGGATGTAAGCACTTAAATTTGAACAAATAATCAACACATCAAATCCCATAATGGCATAGATGTATTTATGATGTATGTACAAATGACTTAATAATAAAATATATACCTTTGTCCAACCTAACCAGAGAAAAATCCCTTATTTCATTAATCGGAAATGAAAAAGGCCAAATAATGACAGACTCCTCAGAAGTTTAAAAAATCCTTAATGAATATTACAAAAAACTCTATTCTCAAAAGTATAAAAATCTGAGGAAAATAGACCAATACTTGCAAACACATCACTTTCCTAGACTTAGCCATAAAAAAGTGGAAATTTTGAACAAGCCTATATGAAGTTCTGAAAAAGCATCAAGGATAAGAAATCTCCCCAAAAGAAAAGCCCAGGACTAGATGGCATCACAACAGAATTCTACCTAACCTTTAAAGAGGAGCCAGTACCTATATTACTTAACCAATTCCAAAACATAGAAAAAGAAAGAATGTTCCCCAACACATTCTATGAAGCAAATATCACCCTGAACCCCAAACCAGGAAAAGCCCCAACAAAAAATCAAATTCTAGACATATGTTTCTAATAAATATTGATGCAAAAATATTCAACAAGATCCTAGCAAACAGAATGCAGCAACACATGTAACAAATTATATATCATGACCAGGTGGATTTCATCCCAGGCTCCCAAGGATGGTTCAATATACATAAATCTATAATTATTATACATCACATAAACAAAATAAAAAAATTAGACCATATGATTCTCTCAATTGATGCAGAAAAGCTTTTGATAATATCCAGCATCCTTTCTTGATTAGAACACTTAAGAAAATAGGTATAGAATGAACATTTCATAAGCTGCTAGAGGACATCTACAGCAGACCCACAGCCAATATTGTGTTCAATGGAGTACAATTGAAATCATTTCCACTCAGATCAGGAACAAGTCAAGGTTGTCCATTGCCTCCACTGCATTTTTACATTGTAATGGAAGTCTTAGCCATCACAATCAAGCAAGAAATAACAACCAAGGGCATCCAAATAGGATCACAAGAGATCAAACTGTCACTCTTCTCAGACAATATGATTGTATATCTGGAATAAAACAGGGATTCAACTACAAAACTTCTAAAAGTGATTAAGGAATACAGTAACATCTCAGAATACAAAATCAATACTTCCAAATCCATAGCCTTTATATATACCAAAAATAGTCAATGTGAAAAAACAATCGAGAACTCTATTCCCATTGTAATCATGCCAAAGAAGACAAAATATCTGGGAGTGTACCTAACAAGGACGTGAAAGATCTCTATAAAGAGAACTATGAAACTTCGAGAAAAGAAATAGCTGATGATGTTAACAAATGGAAAAATAGAACGTGGTTATGACTGGGAAGAATCAACATTGCTAAAATGTCTATTCTTCCCAAAGCAATGTATAAAGTTAATACAATCCCATTAAAGTACCTTTGTCATACTGAAAGATGTGGAAAAATTAGTACTTTGTTTTATATGGAAACCAAAAAAATATTGAATAGCCAAGACATTACTCAGAAATAAAAACAAATCAGGAGGAATCATGCTAAAAGACTTCAGACTATACTATAAATCAATAGTGATCAAAACAGCATGGTACTGGCATAAAAACATAGAGGTAGATGTATGGAACAGGATAGAGAACAAAGGGATGGACCCAGACATTTATTGTCATTTGGTCTTTGATAAGCCTATCAAAAAAATAAATTGTGTGAAAGAGCCTCTATTTAACAAAGGGTGCTGGATGAATTGGCTGGTGAGTTGGAGAAGACTGAAACTGGACCCAAAACTATCTCCTTTAACAAAAATTGACTCTCATTGGTTAAAGGGCTTCAACTTAAGACATGAAACTATAAAAATTCTTGAAGATCTTTCAGGGAAAACACTTGAAAAAATTGGCCTGGGAGTATACTTTATGAGGAGGACCCGTCCCCCAGAAATTAAAGCAACATCAAAAATCCATTACTGAGATCTGATCAAACTAAAAAGCTTCTACATTGCCAAGAACACAGTAAATAAAGCAAGCAGACAGCCCTCAGAATGGGAGAGGATTGTTGCAGGTTATATTTCTGACAAAGGTCTAATAACCAGAATCCACAGAGAACTCAAACTTATTACTAAGAAAAAAAACAAGTGATCCCATTTCATTGTGGGCAAGAGACATGAACAAAAACTTCTCTGCAGAAGACAGGTGCATGGCCCACAGACACATGAAAAAATGCTCATCATCTTTAATCATCAGAGAAATGCAAACCAAAACCACTTTGAGATATCATCTAACTCCAGTAAGGTTAGCCCACAGCACTAAATGCTAAAACTATAGATGCTGGCATGGATGTGGAGAAAAGGGAACACTTCTGTACTGCTGGTGGGAATGCAAGCTAGTACATTCCTTTTGGAAAGAAATTTGGAGAACACTCAGAGATATAAATATAGACCTGCCATTTTATCCTCCAATTTCTCTACTAGGTGTATATCCACAAGACCAAAAATCACTTGGCAAAAAAGATATTTGCATCAGATTGTTCATTGCAGCTCAATTCATAATTACCAAGTCATGGAAGAAACCCAATTGCCCATTAACCCATAAATGGATTAATAAATTATGGTATATATATACCATGGAATTCTATGCAGCATTAAAGAAAGATGGAGACTTTATCTCTTTTATGTTTATATGTATGGAGCTGGAAAATATTCTTCTTAGCAAAGTATCTCAGGAATGGAAAAAAAAAATATCCAATGTAGTCAGTACTACTATAAAACCAATTTATAATCACTCACACTTTCATATGAGGCATGAATCCCAACTATTGCCAGGATGAAGGAGGGACTGGGAGAGGGATGGGTAAGGAAGTATGTGGTTTGATAGAGGGAGTGTTAAGGGTGAGACCACGCCTATGGAGCATATTGCAAGGATGCAAGTCAAATCTATCAAGTATTGAACACAAAAGACTGATTACATATATGAGGTGAAATTTATGTTAATTAGCAGGATGTAAGCACTCCAATTTGTACAAATACACAACACACTGAATCCCACAAAGACATAAATGTATTCATGATCTATGTATATGTGACTTAATAAAGAAAAAAAAAAGCTTTTGCACAGCCAAGAACACACTAAGTAAAGCAAGCAGATAGCCCTCAGAATGGGAGAAGATATTTGCAGGTTATGTCTCTGACAAATCAAGAATAACAAGAATCCACAGAGAACACAAGCATATTAGTAAGAAAAGAATAAGTAATCCCATCTTAATGTGGGCAAGGGACTTGAATAGAAACTTCTCTGAAGAAGATAGGCACACAGCCTACAGGCACATAAGAAAATGCTCATCATCATTTATCATCAGAAAAAATGCAAATAAATCCCACTCTGAGACATCATCTAGCTCCAGTAAGATTAGCCCACATAATAAAATTATAAAGCCATAGATGTTGGAGTGGATGTGGAGAAAAGGGAACACTTCTGCACTGCTGGTGGGAATGCAAACTAATATGTTCCTTTTGGAAAGATGTTTGGAGATCACTTAGGGATCTAAAAAGGCCCCAAATAGCTTTATAACAAAGATATTTTCGCCAGAATGTTTTTTGCAGCCCAATTCATAATTGCTATGTCATAGAAGAATCCCAAGTGTCCATCAACCCATGAATGGATTAATAAACTGTGGCATATGTACACCATGGAATATTATGCAGCCTTAAAAAAGATGGAGACTTTACCTCTTTCATGTTTATGTCTAAGGAGCTGGAACATATTCTTCTTAGCAAAGTATTTCAAGAATGGAAATAAAAGTATTCAATGTACTCAGCCCTACTATGAAACCAATTTATAAGCAACCACACTTCCATATGAATGCTATAATTCAACTACAGCCAAGATAAAGTGGAACAGAAGGGGGAGGGGAAGGAAGGGGTCAGGATGGGTGGAGGGAGGGTAATTGGTGGGACCATACCTATGATGCATTTGACAAGAGTACATGCTAAATCTACTTAGTGTAAAATATAAATGTTTTAACACAATATCTAAGAATATGTGGTGAAGGCTATCTTAACCTGTTTGATGAAAGTATTTTAAATTGTATATAAAACCATCATATTGTACTCCATAATTGCATTATACACAGCTATGATTTAATAAAGGAAATACATAAATTACCTTGTCTCAGATCTTAGATGTTTAAGTCTCCTTTTGGTATAAGGCCAAATTGAAGAGAAGTGCAAAGAGAAAGAAAGGAGAAACAAAAGAAACAGGGAAAGAGAAAAAGAAGGGCATGAATGAAATGAATTGAATAGAAGAATAGAAGGGCAGAAGCAGAGAAAGAGAGTGACAGAATAAATTATGGCGTTTTGCAGTGTGTTATGGCCATACTCACAACTCTAGGATTTGGGGGACTGGGATGGGCTGGTGTCTTGATGTTAGGAGTTCCTTAACAGCCTTGGATAAAAGAAAGGCAATACCTTTGCCATATATAGAAAAAACCCACAGCATATTGCAATGGGGACCTATCAATACATCTTTCCAAAGGCAGAAGCTAGAAGGACACCCTAGACCATGAGCTTATGACATCATTGAGTGAGACCAATGTTGTAACCCTCCCGCCAAACCTATGTCATGACCCACCCCAGCACTCAGAGAAAAGAAAGGAAAAAATTGAAATAGATATATAAAATTAAAAACACAATTATATATGATAAAGAAGAAAAGTATATATTAGCTGTTGTATGAGAAATTTATTTGGGAAAGATGGCAAAAGTAGAAAAATCTCTACCAAAAGAGAGAAAAAGCAGAGAAACAAGGAATCAATAAATAATGAAAGGGGCTAAAAAAACCATAACAAAAATTGGGGAGGGCTTGCTACTGAAGAAAGTAAAAAGGGAAAAGTAGAAATATAACCAAACAAAATAATGTAAAACAACTACAACACAAAAGCAAAAAAGAGAGAGAAACAAAGAGAAAAACGAAGAAAACTATTAAGTAACAAATTGGGGAAAGGTGAGAAATGAAAGATATATGTTTATATCTATATGTATATATATATATATATATATATATATATATATATATACATACATATATATATATATATATACACATACATATATATGTGTGTGTGTGTGTGTGTGTGTAACTCTGTCTCTATATAAATTGCAATGTATTGCTTCAACATCGTGTGGCACTGTGGATTTAGGAGATGAAGAACAGACAATGAGGGCTGGAAGTCACTCACTAATCACAGAGGAAATACAGTCCTGTCTTCCTGACTTATTTATCCTCACACAGGGCTTGGTCACTTTGTCAGCATTCAGTTCCTACAGGATTGGGGTCTGGAGGTTCTCACCAAATTTCTTAGGAGGCATGGCAAATAATGCCCCTTGACAACATAGTGGCCTTCCCAGGGTTTTAGGGGCCACCCAGCTCACTCCAATCTTGGTTTCCCGAAGTCAGCAGGCACGCCTGCTCTGGCAATGCATTATGACCCTGTGGACCATTCCCACAATGGCAGCATCCAACTAATAGCTAAGTGGATGGGAGCTCCAGGCCACCTGGTATTCAGTTCCAACCACTGGATGCTGTTCCAATCTCCTCACTTGTTAAACCCTTCCAAGGTATCTTAAGTGAGCAAGTTCAGTCCAAAAAAAAAAAAAAAAAAAATGTAGGACAGCCCTTTCCTGTACCCAGTCCTCCACAGGAGGGCTTGCTGGCTAGTCCCTGCCTATAGCCAACCACTTACATTCTGTGTTGGTTTTCCTCAGCTCCAGATCTCCTCATTGGTTTCTGGTGTCCACCACTGCTTCATTGTGACCCTGGAATCATATCCCTGGGTATGTTTCCCCAGCCAGAGCTGGCTGTCATTCTCTTTCCTTTGTGGTATCAATGTACCAAGCACATAAGTTGTCTCTTGTCCTCTTGGGCAGCCATGATGGTAAATGTGATAATGGTATCAGTGGTCATGAGAGCTTTCTAGTTTCTGAATGTTGTGCTGTTGTATTAGTAGTTGTTGATGTGGGCTGTGTAGATCAGTCTCCAGGTTAGGATGTGGCTCTTTCAGGTAAGGGCCAATTGCTGTGGTAATGGCAGGATTTACATTCAATATCTGTTCACTGGGAAAAATTCTCAGGTATAATAGATGGTGGATTGCATTTTGAGACATTCAGATACTTGGAATCTGTGCTCAGTCTCAGAAGGAGATGGTGTAACTGGTGGAGCTGGATTTGATGGCTTGCACTGAGGCCCTTTAGACATGCCATACCCTTGATTGTTGGGAAGTTCTTAGGTCCCTGGGAAAATGCTTGTGTGAGGGATGACTACTGCTGTGCTGAGGTCTTAGTCCAGGAATGCTGGGAATGTCTCAGTTGCCACAGCTTTGGCCGGCAGGAATGAGACTTGCATACCTTTCATGCCCAATACCCTGTGGGACTCTCACCTATCCAGGATGTGGCAGCCTATCTGGCTATCCAATCTGTCCTGGGAGTTTGCACAGCTTCAGGCTGTAGATGTCACCTGGCTTATAACCAAGCTTGTACAACAACTCTCATCCTGTGTAGGTCCCAAATTAGTGGGTTGCCAGTTCCAACAACAGTGTCCAGAGCCCATTACACATTCACTTCCTAGAAATAGATTTGGAAGCCCAACTCCCACTCAAGCCTTAGTTTTGCAAGTGCTGCCTGAGTTTCCCTAAGAGCTATGACTTGTGCTGATGATTTTCAGGAGCACACACAGTTTGTTAAAAGCTGGGATTAAGAATGGCCTCTTGTGGTAGTCACTTAGTTTTCAGAAAGGGCATGAGAAACTGTCTTGAGCAGTTCCTTTTCACAGTCACCTGTTGACACTTTAAGTTAGCTTCAGAGCTTGGAGTTTCAAGTTTCTCTACAATGGCCTGGATTGTATAACTTCACAGTGGGATGAAGAACTGCAGAAATGTATTCACTCATACTCTGGGGATTCCTGCCTGGTCCCTGGATTGGCCTGACCATGCAGGCTGCCAGTTGTATTTTTTTTTAGATTTTAATGGTTCTTTTTACTTTTTTGTTTAATTCCAACCTTTGTACCTGAATAATGTCTTCAAAGTGTGATTATCTACACATTATTTTGGTTCTTATAAATGGATGAGTTGTTTTGGACATGCTCTTAGGTAGCCATCTTGGAAAAAAAAAAGGAAAAAAGAAAAAAAGAAAGAAAGAAAATAAAAGGAAGAAAGAAAGAAAAAAGAAATGTTAAATCTCTGAATGCCGTCCTATAAACCCCTATGCTTTCTTCATTCCTTTTCATTTGTTGCCAATATTTTCTCAAAAACATGTCTTCAGGGTAGCGCCTGTGGCTCAAAGGAGTAGGGCGCCAGCCCCATATGCCGGAGGTGGTGGATACAAACGTAGCCCCTGGCAGAAACTGCAAGAAAAAAGAAAAAAAAAAAAAAGTCTTCAAAGTTAAATATTCTTTATTATGTTTGATCAAGTTATCTGTTGATACTCACTACTGCATTTTTCACTTTATTCAGCTCTAGATGTACTAGTTGGTTATTGTGTGTGTGTGCATGCTTGTGGTATTTTACCTAAAAACTTCTTGTCAAATACAAGATAATGTAGATCTTCTCCCAAGTTTTATTTTAGGAGGTTTCAATTTCCCATTAGGTTTATAATCTGTTTTATGCCACTTTTTCTGTAGGGTATGAGGAAGTTCTATGTCTAAATTTGTTTTGTCTGCATACAGATATCCATTTTTTCCCAACATCATTTGGTAAAAAGATAATCATTTCTCCAGTGAATTGACTTTGTTCTTTTTTCACAGTTTAGCTTGTTATCTATCTACCTAATTTTAACATATTTAGGGGGTACAAGCTTAATTGTTACTTTCATCTATTGTACCATTGTGTAGTCAGGGAGTTTGGTGCACCAAGGCTGGCCAAAGTAGTCCATTGTACTCCATAGGTACAATGGCTTATAACCACCCTTTTGAATCTCTAATGTCTATTACACTATTCTGTGGGTCTCTATGTAGTAATAGTTTAGCTCACACTTATAAGTGAGAATATGCAGTTTTTATTTTTATGTTCTTGAGTCACTTCATTTACGATAGTGGCCTCTATTTATATATGATAGTCGCCCCCTGAATTTTTGCAAAAGTTCTTATTTTGTCTTATCACTAAGCAAACATTGATCGATATCATTGTGATTGTGAACTGTGCTGCAATAAACATATGAGCGCAGGTATCTTTTTTTTTTTTTTTTTTTCTTTTTTGAGACCAAGTTTCACTATGTTGCCCTCAGTAGAGTGCCACGGCATCACAGTTCACAGCGACTTCACACTCTTGGGCTCAAGCAATTCTCTTTCCCGAGCCTCCCAAGTAGCTGTAACTAGAGGAGCCTGTCACAATGCCTGGTTATTTTTTGTTGCAGTTGTCGTTGTTGCCTAGCAGGCCCAGGCCAGGTTTGAACCTGCCAGTCTCAGTCTATGTGGCTGGCTCTGTACCCACTGTGCTATGGGCACTGTGCAAGCACAAATATCTTTTTTATTTAATAATTTTACTTCCTCTGGGTAGATACCCAGTAGGGGTATTGCAGGATTAATTGGTAAATCACTTTTACTTCTTTCAGAAATGTTCATACTGATCTCTATAGTGGTTGTACTAATTTACATTCTTGCCAGCACTGTGTAAGTGTTCCTTCTCACTGCATCTGTACCCAAATATATTGTTTTTGACTATTTATCAAAGCTTATTTTTATTGTTTGGGATTTGTTAAGGGTAAAAAGAATTAGGTTACACTGATTGCAGTTGTTAGGTAAAGTCCCTCTTGTGAATGTGTCCTGCCTCCAAGAAGTGTGCGTACACTGTGAGTCCCTATCCCTTTCCCCCTTTCCCTCTCTCCAATCCCTCATTCCCCTAACCCCCCTTATATTAGATCATCTACTGCCTTAATATTAGAATTGAGTACATTGGATTCTGTCTTCTCCATCCTTGTGATACTTTACCTTTTTTTATTAGATTGAAACTATGTACATTACTGCATTTATGGGGTACAATGTGCTGACTTTGTGTACAATTTGAAATGCTTACATAAAACTGGTTACCATAGCCTGCACTTCACTCATTAATTGTTGTGTTAAGACATTTATTCTCTACACTTAATATATTTGACATGTACCCTTGTGATTTGCACCACAGATGAGGTCCCACTGATTACCCTCAATCCACCCATCCATACCCCTTTCCTCCCCTTGCCATCCTCTTCTCTCCTTCTTTCTGGGCTATAATTGTATTTTACCATTAATTTGAAAGTGTGGGTGATTATATATTGCTTTCATAATAGTACTGAGTACATTGGATATTTTTCTTACATTGTTGAGACACTTTACTAAGAAGAATATGATACAGCTCCATCCATGTAAACCTAAAAGAGGCAAAGTCTCTATACTTTTTAAGGCTACATAATATTCCATGGTATACATATACCACAATTTGTTAGTCCATTAATACATTGATGAGCACTTGGGCTGCTTCCATGACTTGGGCTGCAATAAACATTCTTGTGCAAATGTCTTTTTTGTAAAATGATTTTTGGTCATCTGGATATATACCTAGCAGAGGAATTGCAGGATCAAACAGCAGGTCTACTTTTAGATCCCTTTAGTGTTCTCCAAACTTCTGTCCAGAAGGGACATATTAGTTTGCTTTTCCACCAGCAGGGCAGAAGTGTTCCCTTCTCTCCACATCCACACCAACATCTGTAGTTTTGGGATTTTGTTATGTGGGCTAATCTTACTGGAGTTAGATAATATCTCAAAGTGGTTTTGACTTGAATTTTTCTGATGATTAAAGATGATGAGCATTTTTTCATGTGTTTGTAGGTCACATGCCTGTCATCTTGAGAGAAGCTTCTGAAAACTCTCTTACCCACAATGAATGAGATCACTTTCCCTTTACATATTAATTAGTTTGAGTTTCCTGAGGATTCTAGTTATCAAACCTTTGTCAGAAACAGCCTGCAATTATCTCCTCCCATTCTGAGGGCAGCCTGCCTGCTTTATTAAGCATGTTCTTGGCTTTGCAGAAACTTTTTAGTTTGTTCAGATCCCTGTAATGTATTTTTGCTGTTTCTTCAATTGCCCAGAGGATCCTCCTCATGAAATATTCTCCCAGACCAATTTCTTCAAGTATTTTTCCTGCACTCTCTTCTAGTACCTTTATACTTTAAATCTTTTATCCAGTGAAAATCAATTTTTGTTAATGGTGAAAGTTGAGGGTCCAGTTTCAGTCTTATACAAGTTACCAGCCAATTCACCCCACACCATTTGTTAAATAGGGAATCACTCCCCCAATTTATGTTTTTGATAAGCTTATCAAAAATCAAATGACAATAACTGGATGAGTTCACCTCTTGGTTCTCTATTCTGTTCCATACATCTATCCTTCTGTTTTTATGTCATTACCATGCTATTTTGATTACTATAGGATTATAGTATAGCCTGAAGTCTGGTAGCATAATTCTTTCTAATTTTGTTTTTATTTTTCAGTAATTTTTGGCTATTCAAGCTTTTTCATGATTCCATATAAAATGAAGTAATATTTTTTCCAGATCTTTAAAGTTTGACAATGATGCTTTAATAAGGATAGCATTAAATTTGCATATTGGTTTGGGTAGTATGGACATTTTAAGAATGTTGATTCTTCACAGTCATGAGCATGGTATGTTTTTCCATTTGTTAACATTTTCAGGTATTTGCTTTCTCAGAGTTTCATAGTTTTTTTATGAAGTTTATTCACATCCTTGGTTAAGTAAATTCCCAAATATTATATCTTCTTTGGCACTATTGTAAAATGAATAGAGTCCTTGATTGTTTTTTCAGCTTGTCTATTGGCATATATAAAATCTACTGATTAGTAAATATTGATTTTGTATCCTGAGATGCTGCTGTATTCCTTGATAACTTTAAAGAGTTTTGTAGTTTATTCCCTAGGTTTTTCAAGAATAAGATCATAACATTTGTGAAGAGTGAGAGTTTGATCTCATCTGACCCCATTTGGATAGCCTTGTTTGCCTTCTTGTGCCTGATTTCAATGGCTAAGGCTTTCATTACTATGTTGAATAGCAGTGGTGATAATGGGAATCTTTGTTTGGTTCCAGATCTGAGTGAAAGTGTTTTCAATTTTGTTCCATTCAATATGATAATTTGCTGTGGATTTGCTGTGTATGGTTTGGGGTTGGTATGTTCTTCCTTTTCCAGTTGCTTGAGATGTCCTATTTCATTGTTGGTTTCCTCTCTTTCCATTCTTTTGAGGAAGGATTGCAATGCTATAAATTTCCCTCACAGGACTGCCTTTGGAGTATCCCACGGGTTTTGATAATTAATGTCTTCATTGTCATTTTGTTCCAAAAATTTGGTGATTTCCTTCTTAAGCTCATTTTTGACCCAGGTATCATTCAGCATATAATTATTTAGTTTCTATGGGTTTGTTTGTCTGAAGATTCCTGTTGTTGTTGAGTTCAACTTTTATTCCATGATGGTCTGAGAAACTACAAAGAATAATTTCTATAGTTTTAAATTTTCAGAGGTTACACTTGTGAGTAAGATGTGATCAATTTTGGAGGATGTTCCATTGGCTGATGAGAAGAATTTGTATTTAGTTGTGTTAGGCTGAAATGTTCTGTACTGTCTGTTAAATCCATTTGTTGTAGGGTCAAGTTTATGTTCAGTATTTCTTTGTTTACTTTTTCATTGGAAGATCTATCCAAGACTATCAAAGAGGTGCTAAAATCTCCAATTATTATAGTGCAAGAAGATCTCAAGTTATTCATATCTGTTAGGATTTCCTTTACAAATTAAGGAGCATTCTGATAGGGTGCATAAAAGTTAATAATTGAAATCTCTTCATGTTGAGTGTTTACCTTTACAAATATGAAGTGAAAATCCTTATCTTTCCTTACCTTTGTTGGTTTAAAGACTATTGTATTTGCAAATAGAATTGCAAACCCTACTTATTTGAGCTTTCCATTTGCCTGAATTATAGATGCCCATCCCTTCACCCTCAGTCTATTTTTATGCTTTATGGCTAGATGAGATTCTTGTATGTAACAGATGTCTGGCTTGAGTTTTTGTACCCAGTCAGCCAATCTGTGCATCTTTATAGGACAGTTTAAGCCATTCACATTATTTGAGAGTATTGATAAGCATGGAAGTGTTTTGGTTGTCATGTATTTCAAGTGACCACTGGATCTTTTTAATCATTTCACCATTGCGGATGTTAGGTTTTGTGCAAGACTTTCTGGGTGAATTTACTTTAGTGGTTGAGCATGAAGCTGATCATTATGGAGGATGGGTCTGAGAATATCTTTGAGAGCTGGTTTAGTTATGGTAAATTTCTTCAACGTGTGTTAGTCAATAAAGTATTTGATTTCTCCATCACAAATGAAATTCACTTTAGCTGGATATAGGATCCTGGGCTAAAAATTATTTTGTTTTAAGAGATTGAATGTTGATGACCATCTTCTTCTGGATTGAAATATTTTGGCTGAGAGATCGGCACTCTTTCTAATATTCTTTCTCTTGTAGGTTATTGTTGTCTTATGTCTGGCTGCTTGCAGGAGTTTCTCTTTCATAGTAATTTTGGCAAAGTTAATTGCAATGTATCTAGGAGATGCTTTATTTGGATTGAGACATGCTCAATCCAGTTCTGAAACTGTCTGCTATCAGAATTTTGTATCTCTAGCCAAGCTTGGGAAATTATCCTCCATTATATATTGGAATAGAGCATCTGTGCATTTGGGACTGTCCTCTCCTCCTTCATGAGTTCCTATAAGGTGAATGTTTTCTATCTTGGAGGGGTCCCACAACTATCTCAGAGAATGATCCATTTTTCTCTGCATCTCTTTTCTTCATTGAGCATTTGGGATCATTCAAAAACTTAGTCTTCAACTTCAGAGATCTTTTCTTTTGCCTGCTCCACTCTATTACTGAGGGATTCTACTGTCTTATGAAGCTCTTCAAATACCTTTCTCATTTCTTTATGGTCTGCAATTTCTTTTTTTCATTGTGATCTAATCCTTGGAGATTTTGTCTTTGAATTTATTGATTTCTTGAGACACCTTTTGAACTACTCCTTGAATTTCGAATTTCAACTTTACTTCCATTGTATTAATCTTATTTGCCATCCATGTTCTGAATTCTGATTCTGACATTTCAGCTGTTTGTTTATTAATTGCATCCTCTGTTGTGTCTTTTTTTCATTCTTCATTGGAGTTAATCTATCCTGATTATTCATGTTTTCAGACATTTTCCACTGGTTCTGCCCCATGATTGTTTTCACAGTTTGGCTAGAGAAGCTTTTATGGTGAAATTGGATTAAGGGCTCCCAGAGTTGTAGTTAACCAGGTCTTTACCAAAGAGCTGGGACTAGTGACTGAGGTTTTTCCATTACAGCTTTACAATGGTCACTTTCAGTTCTGGAGCCTGAGATCTTGGAACCTGCTTGGTATGATGGGGCTAAGTGCCTCTGTCTTGTATTCAGCCAGCCTCTATCCAATCCTAGTGAATCAGTGCCTTTGTGTTGAAATCTCTGTTGGGGAGAGGCACAAGCAACTAAGACACCCTGCCCCACACCAGTGACAACTGGAAGAGGAAAATCAGTCTGTTCCACTAAAACACCAACATGACTCAACCTTGGAGTGTCCCCAAGGGGCTTTCCCAAGTTAAGAGTCCTAAACCAGTTGTCCCAGACAGCACAATCACTGTTCAAGTGTAATATTTCAAAAGGTCTCTGGCAACCAGACTGGTGAAGACCACTGGAAGCTTCACTGTGACTTCCTACAGTGCTCTGTGGAGTCAGAAAGGCCCACCAAGCAACAGAGTTAGTCCTCTCTCCACCTTGCACCTTTTTCATGCCAAGAAACTGGTAACCTCATGGAGCTGTGGCCCAGTTTCCTCAGTCAAGTGCACCAGCAACTTGAACCTGCTAGAGTCAAATGGGAGTCAATGCCTCCACGGCTGGGCTGCTGCACTCTGCCACCTGTAGGCAGGAGGACCCCCAAGCCTGATTCCCTCCAATGCTCATTGGAAACTGGGAAGATTTCCACCTGAGTCTGTTCCAGGCTGGGGTTACCATCACAGTGTGTGATTCTCTCCCTCATAGACAGTGATTTTGACCTGGCCACACTCCTCCTCTGGAATCCCTGCAGGAGGAGGTCTAGCTCCCTCTGGTGGTAAACCGAATTGGGGAGGTGACTCTGCCAAATTTGACTCCAGTGGGAGTGCATCACCACTTCAGAGTTGCCACTGCTGTTCAGAGGTTGTGTTGCAGTATGGAGGACATGCCACATGTTGAAGGTGCTGCCTCTGGTTGGAGGTGTGGCCACAGTTGGTTGGAGGTGCAGCCACCATAAGTTGGAGGTACAGCTCTTGTGGGTCAGGGCTGCTGCCGCTGCACATTGGGGGTGCCACCACAGGTCAGAGGTGTGGCCATAGGTCTGAGGTGTGGCTGTTG
The DNA here is from genome assembly GCA_963574355.1 of Loris lydekkerianus. NCBI lineage: Eukaryota > Metazoa > Chordata > Mammalia > Primates > Lorisidae > Loris > Loris lydekkerianus. The sequence continues at coordinate 4,082 of CAUYPK010006842.1, read as the reverse complement.
GATCAGGGGTGCCATGTGTCGGTTGTGCTGTCATGGCAATAGAGGTTGGTGCAGTGGGTTGAAGGGACTGCAGCTGGTTGGAAGTGCAGCCACTGTGGGTTGGCAGTACAGCTGCCATAGGTCCCCGTGTTGCACATTTTTGTGGCATGGGGCCAGTTCCCCTCCCCTTGTGATTACTTGCTTCTACTAGAGTGACAGTTTCAGCACAACTGTGCCTCAGAGCATGATGCCCAACCCTAGCAAGGAACATCCAGACACTCTGGGTTCTGCAGGCTTTCAGACCACCAGGAAAGGGGAGAATGTTGGACTGGGAGTTCAGGAAGGCAGAGAAAATATTTGTTCAAAAAAAAAAAAAAAGAAAAAAGAATTTTTTTTTAAAGTAAAACTCCTATGAAAAGGAAAAAAAAAGAAAAGAAAAGAAAAAAAAAAAAAAAGAAAGAAAATATTTTTTCAAATTTTATTCCAGGCAAGAGACTGCCCCGGCTTGTAGTGGAATCCCTCTGGAGAAGGAGTCCTGGCATTCAGCCACTCTCTCCCATGAGATGAAATAAGAGGTCTTCTGTTCACTGCTTGCTTATAGAGAGCACACAGCAAGTTAGTCTCTTGGGGGAGGGGATGGACTCTCATACTCTTTGGGACAGGTTTTGTACTTAAAATTTGCTTCCTTGGAGTCAAAGCTTGCATCAGTAGGGATGATGTGAACTTATCAATCTTCTCTCTCAGCACAGCTCCTGACTTGCAGCTTTATTGGGTTTATTTTGGCCATTATCTCTCCCTCTGTACAGGAGTTTCTGTTGAAAGGTGGTTGAATTCAGCCATCTTACCTCCTCCCACTTGTGATGATTTACTAAGAAGAACATGTTCTACCTCCATCCATGTTAATACACAAGATGTAAAGATTCCATCATTTTTAATGGCTGAATAATATTCCATGGTATACATATACCACAGCTCATTAATTCATTCCTAGAATGGTGCACGTTTAGGTTATTTTCATGTTTTGGTGATTGTAAATTGAGCTGTGATAAACAGTCTAGTGAGAATTTCCTTACCATAAAATGCTTTCTTTCCCTTCTGGATAAATGCCAATAAAGGAATTGCAAGATTAAATGGGAGATCTAATTTGAGTTCTTTGAGAACTCTCCATACTTTTTCCCTAAAAGATGGTATTAGTTTGCAGTCCCACAAGCAGTGTAAAAGTGTTTCTTTCCATATCCATGCCACCATCTGCAGCATTGGGACTTCATGATTTGGGCTATTCTCACTGAGGTTAGGTAATATCTCAAGATGGTTTTGATTTGGATTTCTCTGATGATCAGGAACAATGAGCATTTTTTCAAATGTTTGTTAGCCATTTGTCTGTCTTAACTGGAGTAGTTTCTGTTCCCTTGCTCAGTAGTAGATGTTGTTGTACATTACATCTACAACCATCTACAACAACAGGTTGTTCACTCTTTTTTTGTTGTTATTGACTAATTTGAGTTCTTTGTAGATTCTAGTTATCAACCCTTTGTCAGATTCATTCCCTGCAAATATGTTTTCCTGTTCTATGCCTTCCAATACAAGGTTGTCTATTTGTTTTACTCATTGTGTCCTTAGCTGTGCAGAAGCTTTTTAGCTTAATTAAGTACCATTTGTTAATTTTTGTTGTTGTGATGGCCACTGAAATCCTTGTCATAAAAATCTTTCCCCAGTTCAACATCACCAAGAGTTTTTCCCACACTTTCTTCCAAGAATTTTATCATTTCATGTCTTAGATTTTAGTCTGTTATCCATCTTTGGTCAATTTTTGTAAGGAGTGAAAAGTGTGGGTCAAGTTTCAGACTTTAATATGTGGTTATTCAGTTCTCCCAGTACCACTTGTTGAATAGGGATTCTTTTCCCCACTATATCTTTTTACTTGGTTTATCAAAGATCACATGGCGATGAGAGACTGGTTTTATCTCTTGGTTTTCTATTCTTTTCCATATGTCTACGTTTCTATTTTTGTACCAATACTATGATGTTTTGATCACTATGGCCTTGCAATAAAGCCTGAAGTCTGGTAGGGTGATGCCTCCAACATTATATTTATTATTAAGAATAGCCTTATATATATGGGGTTATTTCTGGTTCTATACAAAGTGAAGTACTATTTTTTCCAGTTCTTCAAAATATGATGTTGGCATTTTAATGGGGATTGCATTGAATGTGTGGATTGCTCTGGGTAGAATGGACATTTTGACTTTTTATAATGGCCACTTAAATTGTAACAACATACTGTATCATTGTAGTTTTAATTTTAATTTCTTTGATGATTAGTAATGTGAAGGCTTTTTTCATAAGTTTGTAAGTCAATTTTTATATTTTTATGAAAATTTGAAAACTGTGTGTTTATGTAATTTTTGCACTTTCAAAAGTGGTTGTTTTTCCCTTGTTGATTTGTTCAAGTTCCTTGTAGTTTCTGGATATCAGTCCATTATTGTACACATTGTTCGAAAATATTTTCTGCCATTTCATATGTTGTCTATTAACTCTTTTTATTATTTCTTCTGCTGTTCAGAAGCTTTTTAATTTAATTGAGTGCAAATTGTCGATTTTTCCCCTGCCTTTGCTTTTGGAGTCTTAGTCATAAATTCTTTCCACAGGACAATGTCCAAAAGAGTTTTTTTCTTCTTTTTTGTCTCACTTGATTTTTTCAAAAAACTTATCTTGGAGATTTGAGATTATCCTTCTTTGTTTGTTTTTAAAGCTTTCAAATGTGTTTTATATTTCTTTTTTCTTTCTTTTCTTTCTTTCTTTTTTTTTTTTTTTTTTTTTTCAGTTTTTGGCCAGGGCTGGATTTAAACCCACCACCTCCAGCATACGGGTGGGGCCGGCACCCTACTCCTCTGAGTTACAGGCATGGCTATGTTTTATATTTCTATAAATGAATCTTTTATTTCAAGAATTTTAGGGAGCCAAGGGGTCAAGATGGCTGAATGGAAGCAGCTTCTGACAGAAGCTCCTGTCCAGAGAGAAGGATAAATTCCAAAAAGTATCCAATTGAGCTGAAGTCAGAAAGCCCAGCTGAGAGAGAAGGATAACTGCAGGTCACCCACTCATGCTGAGGCAAGCTGCAATTCCAAGACAACAATCTTTAGCTAAGTCATCACCAGAGTCAGTGATCCACCAGGATCGGACAAAAGCAGTTGAATACAAGACTGAGCCACCTAACCCCAGCACACCAAGCAGGTTTCCCCAGCCTCAGACTTTAATACTGTACAGGTCCTTTACAAAGCTAAAGGGGGAAAATGCTGTAGTCATCAGTCCCAGATCCTTAACAAAGGGCTGGTTAACCAAAACTCCAGAAAACCCCAATCCAATCTCACCTTACCAGACCACCTAGCCAACAGTGAAAAACAATCATGAGGCAGAATCAGTGTGAAAAATCTGGCAACATGAACAATCAGAGTAGATCATCTTCCCCAAGAAACGATCAAGCACACACAGCACAAGATCCCATTCACAAACAAATGGCTAAAATGTCAGAAATTGAGTTCAGAGTTTGATAGCAAATATCAACAGAATGGAGGAAATGATGAAATTATTAATAGAACTCAAAGGAGAAATCCAAAAGATGTTTCAAGAACTCAATTAATTTAAAGACAAAATGACAAAAAATTTTGACACATTGAAGCAAGAATTTGCATCCCGCAAAGATATAAAAAATACAGTAGAATCCCTCAGTAACAGAATGGAGCAGGCAGAAGGAAAAATCTCCGATATTGAAGACAAAGCTTATAAATGCTTCCAAACACTCAAAGAGGAAAAAAAGTGGAGAGCAAAAACGCATCATTCTCTCAGAGAGCTCTGGGATAATTCAAAGAGGTCTAATATTCACCTTACAGAAATACCTGAAAGGGATGAGATTGCTGTGAAGGATACAGATGCATTGCTTCTTGAAATAATTAACGAGAAAGTTCCAGACATGCCCAGAGATTCTGAAATTCAGATAGTAGACATTTTTAGAACACCAGCATGACTCAACACAAATAAAAATTCTCATAGACACATTATAATTAACTTCACTAAAGTTAATACAAAGGAGAAAATTCTGAAAG
>CAUYPK010006837.1:0-16416 GCA_963574355.1 Loris lydekkerianus | reverse complement strand
ATGGTACACATGTACCACAATTTGCTAGTCCATTTGTGGGTCGATGGACACTTGGGCTTCTTCCATGACTTAGCAATAATGAATTGGGCTGCAATAAACAAACATTCTGGTACAGATGTCTTTGTTATATTGTGACTTTTGGTCTTCTGGGTATAAACCTAGTAAAGGAATTATAGGATCAAATGGCAGGTCTATTTTTAGGTCTCTAAGTATTCTCCAAACATCTTCCAGAAGGAACGTATTAGTGTGCATTCCCACTAGCAGTGTAGAAGTGTGCCCTTTCCTCCACATCCACGCCAACATCTCTGGTTTTGGGATTCTGTTATGTGGGCTACTCTTACTGGGGTTAGGTGATATCTCAAAGTAGTTTTAATTTGCATTTCTCTGATGATTAAGGATGATGAGCTTTTATTTTCATGTGTTTGTAGATTGTGTGTCTGTCTTCTTTAGAGAAGTTTCTCTTCAAGTCCCTTGCCCACCCTGAGATGGAGTCACGTGTTCTTTTCTTGCTAATATGTTTGAGTTCTCTGTGGATTCTGGTTATTAGATCTTTATCAGAGGTATAACCTGCAAATATTTTCTCTCATTCTGAGTGCTATCTGCTTGCTTTACTTACTATGTTCTTGGCTGTGCAGAAGCTTTTTAGTTTGATCAGGTCCCAGTAGTGTATTTTTGATACTGCTTCAATTGCCTGGGGAGTCTTCCTCATAAAATATTCACCCAGGCCGATTCCTTGAAGAGTTTTCCCTGCACTTTCTTCAAGTATTTTTATAGTTTCATGTCTTAGGTTTAAATCTTTTATCCAGTGAGACTCTATCTTAATGGTGAAAGGTGTGGGTCCAGTTTCAATCGTCTACAGGTTGACAGCGAGTTTACCCAGCACCATTTGTTAAATAGGGAATCTTTTCCCCACTGAAAATTTTTAATTGACTTGTCAAAGATCAAATAAAGGTGAGTAGCTGGATTCATCTCTTGGTTCTCTATTCTGTTCCAGACATCTACTTCTCTGTTTTAGTGCCAAATACCCCCAATATTTTAGCATCATTATTACCTAGGGAAAGTTTTTTGCTTCTCAAATGGCTTCTTACCTCTTGGATTGAACATATTGCCCAAAGTGGTTAAAATTTATTATTTTGTGACAATCTGGTTGTTTTAGCAACCAGAAGAACTTAAAGTATGAAATAGTGATATTAGGAATTAAATAGGCTATTACTCAAGAGATTGAGAGAAAAAAATATCCTCAATACATTTATGATATACATTTTTTCAACAGTATAAAAAATTCTTGCTACAAACTATAAGATTATAATTTTAATATTTAGATTGCTGTGTGCATCGTTTCAGGCTACACGAGTATAATAGAAGAAAACTCCAAATATCTACTTACTAAGATCAAAGAAATGCTGCCAAAAGGCTTCCATCCACTTCTGAATATCTTCTCTATTGTCAACTGCAAAAATCTGAGTTACAGCTTGTCCAGCAACAGGGTTGATGACAGAGAAATTATGGATTATTTTTTTTGAATCCTTATCTATTGCCCGAATTCTGGTTTCCTAAAAATTAAAACCAAATTGATGTTTTACAAGAGAATATTTCTGTAATGATAAAATATTTTATTCCTTGGCTACCATATTCACACCAGAAGTTAATTGCAATCTTATTGTGATATTTGAAAGTTAAAAAAAAAAAAAAAAAAAAAAATATATATATATATATATATATATATATATATATATAGTTTTGAAAATTTTCATTATTTAAACTCAAATCTAGGTTTTAAAAATAAATCTTTATATTAAACTGAATAATACTTTAAAGCATGTAGCATTTATGGCAAAGTATATGAGATTAAAACATAGTCTCTGTTTTGATCTATCTCAGTTTAAGTTGGAGTTTGCTATCTTTTATATACATCTTAAAAATTTCAATAAAGCAAGTATAGCATGTCATAACTGTAATGTGAATTACATGTTAACTATACTTTCAACAGTAATAAAACAGAAGAATTAGTAAAATGTTTCTTATTCTAATATTCATATATAATATCTAGTACTATCAGTTAAAGCAGTACAATCATAACTTAGTGTTTACTGTAGCCAAACAGGTTTGCCTCATTAACATTTATTGTAAATTTAACATTCACTTACAAAGTTCATAGCGAAAGATTCATAAAGATATATAATATATAACCCTCATAATGTTAAGATTATTATTTTTTAAATGCTAAATGCAAACATTCTATAACAAAGGCAATGATTTCATTCATCCTGATACGCTAAATCTTTTTTAGAATGGTATTAGGTATGACATTGTAATGACACTTATTGAATCTATACATTGAAAAGTTTATCTAACAAATACTTTATTTTTATTTTTTGGTGACTACACTGAAACTAACAAATATTTTGTATTTTATTCCCAAGTCACACATAGGCACAGCCCTGGCCCATGGCAAGCTAGTAACTACATATAGTGTAGACCAAGGAATCTTGAGGAATAAAGTCTAGAGTAGAATTATCTATTATACAGAGATAAGAGATGTGGTTGCCTGCATAATTATTAGTTTTACACACTCTAGAGTAGTACTGTCCAACAGAACATAAAGTGAGACATGTATCTAAAATTTTCTAGAAACCACATTAAGGAAAGCCAAAAGAAATAGGTGAAATTAATTTGAATAACGTATTTCACATATTCCCATATCCAAAATATTATCATTTTAACCTATAATAAACGTAAAAGATCATTGAGGTATTTCATATTCTTTTTTCATACTAAGTCTTCAAAATTCAGTTTGTATTTTACTCTTATAGTACATCACAATTCAGACCAACCACTATTTTAAGTGCCTAACAGCCACTGGAGGAGCTCATGGCTATTGGACTGTGCAGAGCAGTTCTAGAAAAACACATAGTTAAGCCTACTGTAATGTGTGCAAAACAGATTTTGGGTGGCGGTTACAAAAGCTGATTAACAAACAGTAGAAAGAAATTTGTCACTTCATTGAGTACAAGGTGAAGAGAGAGTGCACTGTTACATATCAAACCTACATACACACACACAATGTGGGTATTACAGAAGTAGGGAAGAGTTAGGAAGAAAAGCCATCCATTCCCTCCACAATGGGTATGTACAGAAAGGTAAACACTGCATATACTACAGACAAGTTCTTTTCTAAAGGAAAACATTCTTAATCAATAATGGGGGTATAATGTATGTTTTAGAAAGTTAGCAATATAACTTTGAATCTTTAGAGTATCACAAAATAAACAGATTGGTAACAATCGTAGAGATAGTCTATCCTGTCCTTGTAGAAATCTAGGAAGGTGAGTGTCTTTCGAAGACGGCAACATGTCGTAGGCCAGCATCTTACTTTTACCATCAGGGTGTTTTTACAGTATGCCTTAATAACAAACTTTGTGAATTAACTCCTTTAAGCAATTATTTTTACAATATAAAAAAATGCTGCCCTAAATGGCATCCTTGAAGCTGAAAGTTGCATCTCATCAACATCTTTAAATATAAAGCTTATTACTACTAGTAGCAAATAACTTCAGATCTAGGAAGTCTTTGATATGCTACCCTATCAGATTAATTTAAGGATAAATCATAGTGGAGAAAAAAATCTCTCTATTCTTACAAGTATTAAAAAAATAAAATAAGGAGCATTCTTGTTACTGAAATTGTACTTCCCTCTACCCAATTACATTTTAATATAAATTCTAACTTTTTGTATATAAGATTAAAATAGACTCAACTTTTAAGCAAGGAAAATGTGATTTTTTAAAACAGATGAATATGTATATTTTTAACCAAGGTATCATTTCAAATTAAACCACTATATAGAAAATAGGTAAACTGAATCATTCCTTATTAAATACTACTACTATCCTTAATAAATATTACTGTATATATGCCATTAATTCTATTAGCCATACCACATTTTCATAACATGAGAGGTTTTTTAAAAGTGCAAATCAAATGCAGGATTTGACTTCTATGGTCTATAATCCAAAATAATTTAGCAAGAAAGTTTTAAATAAAAAACTGCATGTCAAAGCAAAAGTGATTAGCACCAGTAAAATTTCTCAGAGTGTCAGAAAGTTCATACAAGCTGGTCTTGTTATGGAAAAGCTACATTAATTTTTATATCAATAAGGATGTTCCTCTCAAAAAAAAAGGTGATTAGAAAACACTGAGGTGAATTTTAGGACCATTATTATTATAAGCTCACATTATGTATAGATGGGAGAATTGTCTCCTCTTAGCAGAGTATAAAACAAGACATTTGGGAATTTCTCTTCCCACTGTTTCTAACCCCTAAGATGTTACCTAGCATTAAGGGGCTAAAAAAACTTTTAAGAATTAATGAGACAGAAAAAATTAAATACAATGATCAAAAATTTTGTATTGATAGACTCAGATGCTAGAAATAATCTCTAATCCAGCTCTTCAATTTATAAGAGGAAATATATGTTATGTGAGAGAAGTGTTTTATGCAAGGCCGACTTTCCCGTTTTGCTTTTGCTGATCCAAAACCTTTTAGCTGATTTGGGAGGCTTTATAAGTCAACTTTTATTGCTTTGTAAATGAATTTGCAATTATTTACTGCGAAAATTTCACCTGTAGCTGGCTTTGCTTTTTGTCAGTCAGTACACACTGAACTGCAACTTTTGACTGCATGAGAGAGTAGCATTACCCAGAGGCGGCCAAGGGACATCATTGAAAACTGAGAAGTCAATTTTGTAACAAAACATAATGAACTCTGAAGTCAAAGTAAAGTTTCATTTAGGTTTTCTATTAGTTTGAATTAAAATCATATTTCTACTTCTCCACTTCTGTGTAAATGGAAAATTGCTACATCATGACTAGATTTATAAATCATTATTTTACCTTTGATAATATGACCTTTAAGTCTGCTACTGCAACCAGATTATGGTCTCTACTCTTTCCTACAAAAGGGATCAGAGCTGGTGAAGAAATGGCTGATTCCCAGTCCAGGTCAGGAAATGTATGAAATGATTTTGGAACATTTTGTCCTACCAGAAAACAAAGATTAAGGTGGTAATAAAAGGATTCAAGAGCCAACTTCAAGAGGCTTCTACTATTCAAATATGGGTCAATTAAAACACTGATAAGAATCACAACGGTATTAGAATAAGAATGATAAATAACATGTCTTTATCTATAAATTCATAATGATATTTAAAAACTAACTCATTGGTCACTTTTGAAGGATTCTAGGAAAGTACCTCATTGTTTTGGTAACATAAAAAGGCAAAAAAAGATCAAGTGCTATCCTGCCTTCCCTATGAGAATTGTACCTCAGGATAAACCAATAACTAATGAAGTAGAGGTATCCCAGCTAATAAATGAAAAAAGAAGGTTAAACTATTATCAGTTTGCAGTCCCTAATAAAAGATCTAAACAATGCTCATTGGTAGATGTTGAGATGAGCTGAGTACCCAAATTATACACCTCCTGATAAAGGTAAACAACTCTTCCTAAAATATATCTTACTAACTAATCGACAAACATAAACATGATCCAGAAATACAAGAAAAAAGATAACCTAAAGATTCCATCAATAAAATCCATACTATGAAAAACCCTGTAGGATAAATGACCCAATTTTGTAACAAACAAATTGAGTGACTCTGTGTGTCTGTGTGAACAGGAGCCAACAGATTTATAAAAGACCTATCAATCACCCGCATGCATGGCCCTTATTCAGATTCTGATTCAAAAAACTAACAAAAATTTTGAGACTGAGAATTTGAATTCTGCCTGGATTTTTGATGATATAGTAACTATATATGATTTTATATATATTATATATATATATGTATATATATAATTATATATATACATATATATATAAAATTATATATTCATATATAATAAAACTATACAGTTTTTAAGTGTGACAACTGGAATATTTACAAGGAAAATGAAATGGTCTTAAGATTTCACCCAAAATAATTCTGAGGTGAGGTAATAAATGAGGATACAAATAGGTTAATGTATAATATTCTCTACATAAATTATCTTGAAATTTTTCCAAAAACAATTAAAAAAAAAAATACAAACACAAAAAACAAAAGTAAGTCTACTTATGTCTCTTATCTATAATGCAGATAATGTTTCACATCTTCCTTTCTAACATGCTGTAAAAATAAATGAGTCCTTTGAAAGACGCTTGTTCTAAAGTCCTATTAATCAGGAATGAAGACAAAATGCTTCTGCTAAAAACAAGCTGTAGACCTTACACATAATCTAATAACCAAAACCCCCATATCTTTACAGTACATGGGAAGGGACGTCTGAAATGTGTAAAGCATAACCATAAATTAAACTAAACATTAGGTGTGATTAGTATCAGGTTGATATAAGTATTTTGAATTTATGTTAATAAAATCAGATATAAACTCCTAAAGGGAAAGACTGTTTTTAAAAATTATTTTTGCTATATTTAAGAAAGGACCATCTGAATAGTTGAATCAGATATTAAGAAGACTAATACAATTGAAAGAGAATCCCTTATGTTTCATAATAATTTTGCTTTTCTGGGTCCATAACTGTTAAAAGTAATTTAAAAACAATTCAACCATGGTCTCCCACACCAGGTACTGTTATTGACTTGTTTAGTATGGATTTTATTAAAATGAATGATGTATACCATTTAAATTAAGGAAAGACTATTGATCTCTAAAGATCCACACATCTTTACCATCCCACTCCCCAACCCATGGGTAATAGATAAGGTTTGGCTAACAAAATGCTTTCTATTATGTATATAGGAAATTCAGTTAAGTAGCCGTTATTGAGAATGTCGTGCACAGAAACATTCATAGTGAAGTTTTTTGAAGTTGAAGCAATCACTTTGAAGTAAATCACCCTTTCAAATTTGGATTGAAAGGGGGTGGGGAATAGCTTTTAGGCTTTTCTTCCCTTAATGTGACTATTTCCACAGATGGCTCCCTGTGAAAATTAATGAACTTAGCCTTACAGGAAATGCCAGTAGAAGAACAAAAATTATTGTTAGAGAACAGACCCAGTGATCAAAATAACACAACTATTATTTACATACCTTACCAACTGCAAAATTTGTTTTCATATGATTTTGAAAGTAGCCTTAAGAAAACTTATTTTTCTACATCACGAGAGAAGACGACAGCCAGAAGAGGAAGAACTTTGATTTGTATTTAATGTTTAACATCATTAAGCTTAACAAGATCTCTGTATACAGACTCAGCATTGGAAATACACTAAAAAACTAAAGCAAAACATTATTCTTATAAATTTTATTTAGTTCTTACCCACTATATCAGAAAATACTCCATAGGGCATTTATCAAAGACCCCTTATTTATTTAAAGGACACCCTGATGGCATGTGCTTCCCTTAGAAATTTTCAGGGTAAGAAAAATAATTGAAACATCTACCTTAGATTAAAAAAACTAGTAATTTAAAACACTGGATAAATAAAACCTTATGAAATTATCATAATATGAAAGAGAGGGGAGGCAGAGTGAGGGATGAAGAAAATAGCCACTTGCTACTCCTGGAGTGGGTAATACCAACTCCAGTATAAACCACCAATACCAATACATACCACAAACTTCTTACTCTGGAAATTGTAAATAAGATAATAAGCATTTATTTTGACTTTTCAGAAGCGACTGTGTAGTTCATTCATAGTTAATAAGAAAGAGTGTTTTCTGCTAATACAAGCACATGGAAGGACAGTACAAGAAAATCACATGGAATCTCCAATGCAGTAACTGATTCAGGCAAGGACAATCACAGGTTGCTAGAAATATCAAGTAAAAGACTGTTAGACAACAAAGATACTTACACAGTGCCAGAGGATCAACTCAGTGACTACCTGGTAACTGTAGAGAAGGAAGATGACTTGTATGTTGGATAGACAGCATCCACTACTAGTGAGACAAGCTGACATCATGTGCCTCCTAACAAGACGGTCTCTAAAGTATGTCATCACCCATAAAATACTCCAGTTAGAAAATATTAAAAATAAACATAATTAGCATGCTGAATCTCATTTACAGTTTAGAAGAACTACAGAAGACAGTCCCAGACTAAAATCACAGGGACATTTAGGAACAACATTTAAATTTGACTTTGGTTATTACATGGATATTTGGTTTGGATATTACATGACATAAGGGAGATACTGTTAATTTACCTAGCTGTTATAATGGTATGATTGATTACATATGTAAATAAAAGGCCCTTATTTATTAAGAGTTGCATTTTGAAGCATTTAGGAATAAAACATCATAATGTTGGAATCTTATGTTCAAATGGATCAGCAAAAAAATATAGATAAGCAAGGACATAAGGCAAATATGACAAAATGCTAACTGAGCAACCGAGGTGGTATGTATATGGGTGATCATTATAATTCTTTTTTGACTTTTCTATACATTTGAATTATTTTGTAAGTTGAAAGAATACAAATAAAAATTATCTTAATACAAGAAATAATTATATAATGACCAAGTTTAGAAAGTAACAGATATATTTCTTCACTGCAATAAATATATCTTCCCAACCGTAACTCTTATCTCATGTTTTCATTTTAAAATTCTCTTTTGTACCTTACACAAGATTTAACTGTACAACAGAAGAGATAATTAAGACATCCGCAATCAGCGCTAAACATCAAATATAAGCCACAATGTCCCCAAGTCTAAAACCATTTTTATACAAATAATTAGGTTAACAATTCTCTTGTGAGTATGTGATGGTTGATGTAGAACAACCACTAGAATCTCTAGGTCTGTGGATGTCATTCCTCTTAATCACGGCACTGACTGACCACAGAATCCTGTCCGTCACCTGCCCATCGGCCTTATTCTTTTCCTTATTACTACAAGGAAAAATAAATCAATTTAAAAAAAGGTCAATTCACTCAGGACACATAACAGTAACAGAGGAGTTTCATTATAAATGTCCTCTTAAGTTTAAAATTTCAGGCATCCTCCAACTTTTTAAATAGGGGGCCAGTTCACTGTCCCTCAGACCATTGGAGGGCTGGACTATAGTTAAAAAAAAAAAAAAAAACAACTATGAATAATTTCTATGCACACTGCACATATCTTATTTTGAAGTAAAAAAAAACAAAACTGGAACAAATACAATCACATCACCTCATGTGGCCGGCAGGCCACAGTGTGAGGACCCCTAGAACGGTAAAGATTCAACGTGTATCTGAGCTACTGTGGCTTGGGAGGCTGAGACAAGAAGGTCTCTTGAGCGCAGAAGTTTGAGGTTGCTGAGAGCTATGATGCCACAGCTCTCTCCCTAGGGCAACAGAAGGAGATTCTGTCTCCAACAAACAAACAAACAAACATACAAAAAAAAAAAATAAAAACACACCTCCATTTCAGAGCTACTTTTTACTTTCAAAATGGATTCAAAATGGGGATGGAGATAGTAAAAAGTTTAATTTGCCCTTCTAAATCTAATCTAGTATGTCTGTGAGGAAAAAGAAAAACTGTCCTTGAATTTTTATCTATTTTTAACCTATCCATTAGGAAAAGGATGAGCCATATAATTTTCCTTACCAGTTTGGCAAATTCTAGCTGATCTCTGAGTCTATCTCTTCATATATAAAACAGAAATAATATACTTCAGTGTAAGACAGGGTAGCCATACCTGCTCTGCCCACCTTAAAGGGCTGAGATAATGTAGCTGAATACCTTAAAGACTGTCTTAAAATAAAACAGATGCTTTGAAAATATCATTTTTTAGACTACATTTTAATTTGATTTACAGCTATTCACATTCTGTGGTGTAACGTATAAGGAAAAAATTGGTAATATTTCATTTTTAATACCCAGCTATTTAGTAAAAAACAAATTAGATATAATCATATACATAGAACTCTTGCCAAAAACATTTAAGCTGAATCTAGAATGATAAATTAGTCACATATAAATTTGGGAACATTCTACAAAAAAAAAAAAATTAAAAAATTGGCTAAGACTTTTAAAAAGTACCAACATAATAAAAGGCATACATACATACATACAGTAGGTTAAAGACACAATTTAGATTAAAAAAAAAAAAAAAAAAAAAGACAGGGTGACTAGATTTAATGTGGGATCTTTGATGGGGTCCTAGATCAAATAACAAATAAAAATTAGAAAGAACATTTTGGGGACAATAGGGGCAATTTGCTCTGTATATTAGATAATGTTATATCAACAATAAATTTCTTAAGTGGGACAATAATATTATGGCTTTAAAAAAGTGTCTTTGGTTTTAGGAGAAACATGCTGAAATATTCACTGAAAAATGTTATATTGTTTCCAACTGATTTTCAAGTGGTTTAGGAAAAACATTTTAAGTAGAAAGAAAGCAAATGTGACAAAACATTAACAAGAGTCTTAGAGTCTAGGTGAAGAGTATATGGGGCTCACTATTTTATTTAAGCTTTTCTGTACATTTGACCTGTTCAAAAGACTATAGGGTGGAAAAGTAGGAGAGAGTACGCTGCACGACCAGAACAAAACAAAAAGATGGCAAGTAATGAAAGAAGTATGTCAATTTTTTATTAATAAAAGTATAAACCAAAATAAATTCATTGTTATAATATTGACATAATATCTATTTATATTACTTAAAGCAATACTAAGCTTTCTAATAAATAAAATAGTTATATTAGGAGGACTTAGTTTTATATATATATGAAAGGTCTTATTAAAAAATTTCCTCTAGGTAAAAAGTAATATAGTTTCTAAAAGCAGGATAGAAATAGATAAAAGGGTTATTACTGAAAAAGATAATGGTAATAAACTTAATGTCCTTGTAGATTAGCAGACAGTATCCACATGTTTTCAGGAGTATAATCATTATATATAAGGATATACAACTTTACGTTTTTCTTTAAAAGAAAGTTTCAAAGACAAAGAAAACAGATGTGATGACTCATATTTTATCATATGCTTCAATTCAATTGCTCTAAAGGCAAGCAAAATTAAACAAGTAGAAACAATTAGTTACAGTACATGGGCAACTCCTTCCCCCTAAAAAAAAACCCCAGTGTATTTTACTATAGAAATGCTATTAAAGTATTCTAGGGTAGGAATGCTATAAAAAAGGGGAGGGAGTGGGGATGGTTAATGAGTACAAAAATATAGTTAGAATGAATGACATCTGCAGCACAAAAAAATGACTACAGTCAACAGTAAGTCATAGTATATTTTAAATTAAGTATACCATGTTCCTAGCATAAAGAAATGATAAATGCTAAAGGTGATGGTACCTCCACTTACTCTGAATTTGAGTATTACACATTGTAGGCCTGTATCAAACTATCACCTAAGCTGGGCACAGGGGTTCATGCCTATAATCCCAGCACTCTGGGAGACCACGGCAGCAGGAATGCTTGGGCCAGAAGTTTAAGATCAGCCTAGGCAACATAGTGGGACCCCATGTCCACAAAGAAATTTAAAAGAAAAAAAAATTTTAGCATGGTGTGCTGGTACACAATTGTAGTCCTGGCCACTCAACAGGATGAGGCAGGAGTTGCTAAATCCTAGGAGTTTCAAGTTGGAGTGAGTTATGATTACAACATTACACCACAGCCTAGGTGACCAAGCAATACCCTGTCTGAAAAAAAAAAAAAAAAGAAAAATCACATGTACCCCATAAATACATATAACCATTATGAAGTCACAATAATTTAAAATAAAAATTATTAAAAAAAAGAAAACGTTCTTTAAATTATCAATGTAACATATTGGATAGAATTAAAAAAAAAAAAAGAAAAGTAAACTCCTCTAATAAGCAATAGACTTGGATAATAGATGAAAACAAATTTAAAACAGTAAAATAAAAGAAACTAAGTCTGCCTTGTATTGACAAGTTTTCTACATTATTTTAGATGGAAAATTATAGCTAAATTTCAATAATTTCCTTTGTACCCAACCAGTAGAGATATACCTGACAGATTCTTTAGGTGGTACAGCACCACTTTTTAAGCATTCAACTATTTTCCATGGATTGTCAGGCTTTCCTTGTGCTGCCAGAAGGTTGGACAACTGCCCATCAATCCCATAAGAAATCAAAAAGTATAGTCAGAAATGTCTTTGTATGGGTTCATTTGAATACTAACTAGAAAAAGGAGCACTGTAATATGAGCTGACAATTTGTTTATATAATATTTTTAGTAAATTAATGGAAAATTTAAATATTCTGTTAATATGAAGTTACACCCTCTGCTTTAAAACTATATAGATTTCCATTACTATATTTTTGTAGGACATGCACATTATTTCCTGAATGAGTAAGTTCTGCAGTAGAAAGAAAAATAAAAACAGATGAAATTATCTTTATGAACCAACTTGTTTTTACCAGTCCTTCCCTCTTTGTTGTAAGATGACAACAATGTGAAGTGCATAGATAAGAACAATTGATAATCAATCTTCATTTTCAAAATAGTATTTCATTTACCTTATTAACAGGCACTATCAAAGTTGGTTCCACTTTAGCTTCAATTTCTTCTGGACTATAGAAACAATAGAGTTTACCCCCTCTCAAAACGCAATATAGTCTTCTCCAAGTAATCAGACCTTCGACCATTTGCTGAAAAAAAAAAAAAATCAAAGAACTTTTATCAACTTAACTCATCAATGTTAGTCATGAGTTTAGGATTTCTAAAATGTAACAAAATTACCCATTAATTTGCTCTCTAGTAAGTCTCATTGCCCCAAATCCAAGAGTAATTAATATCAGAAAAGTTTGGAATTCTCAAAGGCATTAAGTAAAATTGTAGTAATGATTACCATGTAACTTTTACACACATAAAATCATAAATCAATGCAGTTTTAGAAAAACTAGTCTATTAAAAATTAGTCCTTAGAATTCCATAGCAATTCATCAAATGACTCAGGAAATATTATAAAAATAATTCTCAACGTTCAAAATATAATTCTCCCTTACTGTTCTCAAAGCACTGGAAAATGTTGACTACCCTATAAGTATGCAAATTTTCTTTCCCTCTAATGGAATCTTTTAGAAAAAGCTATTGATTCACTGAAGCCCACAATTAATTATTTACTGAATATAAATAACCATGGTTATAAATAAATCAGGAGTAGGTGGCACAGAGGCAGTATTGGAAGCACAGAGGCCTAAACCATGCCAAAAGCTGTCTGCCAGAAAGGCCTCCGTGTGAACGGTGTTAAGCAGGAGCCCTCTGCTGCTGATTGCCCTGTTACTGCTGTTCATGAGCAGAGGATCCTGGAGAGGTAGCGCCTCAGACATCAGAACCACCCTGGATGCCACCCCTGCCATCCTCCATAGTTTATATCTGATAACATTTAGAGAACTGACATTTATAAAAACATTTATAAAAACCATCTCAAAGTTAGAAGGTCAAACAAGTATATTAAGATTTAAATTGGAGCCATGATTGTAGGATAGTTAAAGTCCTCTCACCTGCTGATTGAGAAATCCTGCAAATGCATCCTCAGCCATACAAGCTGGCTGGGCGACTAATCGGCAGCACATGTTGCCATAGAGGGGCAGCCAAAATGAACACTCCTCTACATAAAGGAGAGAGGAAAAAAGTCAAGTTACAAATCATGTTTATTTATAGTCATTATACATTTTGATTTTTCTATTTTTATATATTTTTTTACTTTATATAAGATTTTTCTTTTTAGAATTTTTTTACCTTATACAAGAATGTATTTAAAAATTACTTTCATGTAAAGATTTATCTTATTCAAATACCAGTAACATATTTACTGACAAAATCAAATATAAGAAAGTAGAAAGGACAGCATGATATTAAATCGACAGTTTATGGCATGCCACCATGAACCAAAGTTCTGTCTCTTACTCTTGTTTGATCTTAAAGTAATTACTCAATGGAGATTGTGCAGAGAATGTAAGTAACCTCATTTAATACAAAAACATTCTAATAAAATGCTTTATACAGTAGAACCTCTGTAAGTTCACTACCCTGAGGACTGTAATAAACCAGTCAATATACAGAGGTTGTCAACCTAAGAAACTGCGCCTGCTGTACTGGTATGTACATGTGCTGCACGTCTAGTCTATGAAAAA
Organism: Loris lydekkerianus; assembly: GCA_963574355.1. Classification (NCBI taxonomy): domain Eukaryota; kingdom Metazoa; phylum Chordata; class Mammalia; order Primates; family Lorisidae; genus Loris; species Loris lydekkerianus. Next base: position 2,311 of record CAUYPK010006837.1, on the reverse strand, counting down.
TAGGTCACCTAAGAAAGTGGTCAATGTAGGGAGGTGGTCACCTATGGAGGTTCTACTGTACCATGTATTTGTCAAACTCTACTTTTTTGCTCTGATTTTCATTATAATAGTTAGCAAGGTGATCCTCTAAGTAAAACATTATTTTGGAGAACAACTTAAGATAATTTAGTAAACAATTCTGGCTGCTCCTCTTCCCTGTCTTATTAAACAATTCAGTTATAAGCCATTAGGCAAAGCCCCCACTACAGGCATCTGTGTCAGGCGCTGTGGTAAGAGCTATGGTGCACTAGGACTGAGAATTAGAGCCAGGCAGGATGAGAAAGTGAGTAGGGCTGCCTGCCCAAGGTGGAGCATTAGAATATTAGAATCCAAGGGGAGTCTCTACTCAGAGGATGTCCTGCTGTGGGGAGTCAGGCCCCAAGCAAAGTGAGGAGGACCTCTAAGGGGGTGCTGGGGGGGGGGGATGGCTGCTTGATGGGAGGGACCAGAATCCAAGCGAAGTGTAGTAGACTGTCCATGTTTGGGCAGGAGCCCAGCCATTGGAGTCAGTCTGAGAGCAGTGAGGAAGCCATTTATTTACATATGTGTTAGACTCAGAATAGTGACAGAGCCCCTAAGTCAAGTGAGAAGGCCATCCAGGGTTCCCTGGAGAAATGGTGGAATCCAGGGATAGGGGAGGGCAAAGTACATGATGAGCTGGAATATCTTGATATGTTGTAAAGCATGGACATCCTTGAAAGGTGGGAATGTGTCCAAAAGACACAGAGCTATCTTGAATGGACTTCCACTGGCCAAAGCAAGGACAATTTGAACTCATGATATTAACATTAAGACACTCTGAAAATAGGGAAACATGAGTTTCTATTTCTATAAACAAATCAATAAAATGAAAGTCTAATAAGAAATGGCACATAGCTGACCCTTGAACATATAGATTTGAGCTACATGTGTCCACTTGCATGTGGACTTTCTTCTGCCTCTGCCATCCCAGAGACAGCAATACCAAGCCCCTCATTCTCAGCCTACTCAGTATGAAGACAATGAGAATGAAGATGTTTATGATGATCTATTTCCACTTAAGGAACAGTAAATATATTTTCTCTTCCCTATGATTTTATTGCTGGCATTTGTTTTTCTCTAGCTTACTTTGTTATAAGAACACAGTATATAGTACACACACAAAGAGTATTTTAATCAACTATGTTATCAATAAGGCTGGCCAACAGTGGACTATTTGGAGGAGTGAAAAGCTACATGAGGATTCTTAACCATGCAAGGATTGGTGCTTAAAGGGTTCACTGTACTTACATAGTCTTAAAGTAATCCCCTCTCACCACAAAACATGTATGAGTTACAAAGAAGGAAACAGAAGAGGAACTTTATAGTGGAGAAGCATGGCAGACACCATTTTAATCAAGTGATCAAAGTGAGCACCATTAGTAATGGGATGAATCAAGGAGATGCCACCTGATAGAATCCAATGAGAATGCAGCATCACTTCTGTGATACTTCTGTCAGAGAGACATATCCTGAATCTCATCCCAAGAAAATCAGATAAACCCATATTGAAGGGCCTTTTACAAAATTACTGACTATAATCTTTAAAAACATCAAGATCATGAAAGGCAAGGAAAGATTAATGAAAGAAAGTCCAGATTGAAGGAAATAAAAGAAGCATCATCATCATCATCATCATCAAATGTAATATGTGGCTCTGCACTGGATCTTTTAGCCATAAAGAAAATTACTGGGACAATGGGCAATACCTGAATACAGGCCAAGGATTAGATGTTAGCAATACACTTTAATTTCCTAACTTGAAGAGTTGTGCTGAAGTAGACAAATATCCTGACAGTAGGCAATATCTATTAACATATTTTGGTGTAACAAGCTATCATGTAAACAACTTGCTCACACATTTTTGGGGAGAGAAAGACATGGACATTCAAGCCAGGTATGGTGGCATATGGCTATAGTCCCAACTACTCAGGAGACTGAGGCAGTAGGATCACTTGAACCAAAGAATTCAAGGCAATCTGGCTAACATAACAAGACCTAATTTCTAATTTAAAAAAAAAAAAAAAAAGAAAAGAAAAGAAAAAAGAAACTCAACATTCAAATGGCTACTTTTATGCCAACAGATCTGAGATCGTGCAAAACAAGATCAAAACACTCCAAGAAGATCTAGAAAAGAGAAGAAAAGAAATTTTAGAAAATCCCCTATGGATGGGCCTACATGGTTTTTTACCCTACCTTCTTCCCCTGCTACCCTTATTTACCCTTCACCTTTGGGCCCTGTATCCTTAAAAAA
>CAUYPK010006836.1:0-27112 GCA_963574355.1 Loris lydekkerianus | reverse complement strand
AAAAAAAAAAAAACTGGGTATGCAAGTTTAGGGGATCTCAAGACCCCTTCTTTAATTGTAGGAATGTGCCATCTCAAGACTGTATATTTTAACTATAAAGAAGTTCAAATGTAAAGGAAAAAGAAAATGCAATTTCTTCATAAACATTCTGTCTCTCTTACTACCAATCACATATTCTTTTGTAAACCCTGAAAAATTTCCCCGTAAAGCAAATAATATATATATGTGTGTGTTTGTGTGTATAAGGTGTTGGTAACTCCCCTTTCCCAAAGATCAGCTGTTTTCCTTAATCATCTGTATTAGTGTCAATAAACGGCTACAGATACGTATTTCTTTGAGAATTAAATACATAATTGTGAAATTCAAATAAGCTGAAGGGCAAGAGGAAAAAGCACTATGTGGATGGCACATTTGAGGGTAAATTACGAAAAACATCTGTCTTTGAGTCACTGATTTCCTCTTTTGTAGACTGACTTTCAAGGAAATCCCTTCTTTATTGCAAGCACAGCCCCAAAGGCACTGGACAGCTTCCTCACCGCGGCCTCACCTGCTGGTTCCAGTATTGCTATCAGCAAACGCACCTGCTCCCTGCAGAGTCTGGAAGCCCCATGAGGGCCCAGGGAGCCGTCACGCCATGCGGTGTGACAGGCAGAGAGCCCCGAGCTTGGGACACTACCCTGGGAGCGTACTGTGGCTCACTCCCTTGCTAAGTGCTGCTTCGCTGTGTTCACGCTGCGCCCCATGTCATTTTATCATGGGCTTCTGTTAGTGAAGACGATCTGAACGCTCACGCTGTTGCCAGTTGAAAAGGAATAAAGTGAACAAGCTCGCCCTGCCCCCTCTCCCTCTCTAAAGCTGGCTGGGATGGGGGACAGGGTGTGAGGGCCCAGAAGGCAACAGGAAAACCGACCAACCAGCCGACCTGAACAGAAAGAAAGACCAGGCAGAGGGGTCGGCCAGGACCACCTGCCGCAGGGCAGGGCCTTTCCACACAGCGGGGTGGGCGCCGCTGACCTAACCGCTGGGCTCTGGGGAGGTGAGTGGCACCGAAGCCGGGAGCTGGTAGGCTGCAGGGCTGCGGCAGCGCCGATGTCACTGCAGGGCTCTGACGAGGTAGAGCTTCTCCCCGTGCTCGCTGGTGAAGATGGGCGCCTTTTTGTAGTGCTCCACCAGCTCGTCCATGGTGTGGAAGCGCCGCTGCCCAATGCAGTAGACATTGTCCACGAGCTGCACCTTGAAATGTTTGTTCTTCCCTGACGCTTTCAGAGACACGGAGAAGTCACTGGGCTGGGGAGGAAACAGAACGTGAGTGACAACCGGGCCTGGCAGGAGAGGTCTGTCCCTGTATCACTACCGACATTTGGGGGTAAAAGTGTCCGTATCTTCCATGTATCCAAATCCACACCACCATTCACGCAGGTGGCTGAGCCTCTGTTCACCATTTACAAGGGCATGTTGGTGCTTGTGTTGCAGCTAGCAATCTCACTTCTTCTGATTCCTAACACTATTAGAAATTAATCCACATTTTTCTAGTTCTAAGCGTTTAAAAATATTAAGAGCAGTGGAAATTTCTGGTTGCATTTTAAATAGTTCATAACATTCCATATGGGGCCGCACTGTGGTTCAAGCACAGATTATATTGAAAAATATTTAGAATCTGTGATATGTCAGTGCCTGGCTTATATTTGGGCATATTTTGGAAATATAGTACATCATTATTCTAATTAAAATTGGTCTTTTATCTCATTTACTAAAAAACATCCAAGAAAGATACTGAATGAGGAATGTTTTTTGTAAAAAAATAAAAAAAATTAATTCAATAAATAACAATTACTGAACACTGACTACATGCCAGGCAGGCTGTGCTCTGGATATGCGTGTGTGTGTGCGCACAAGGACATAACCTTTATTATAAGTGACACTCAGTGGGAGAAGATAAATAAGGAAGTGGATGTATAGCTGCTGACTGTGATAAGTTCTGTGAAAAAAAAGAGAGTCACATTGAGTGCAAATGAGCTGGAAGTGGCAACTGTGTTTGAGTACATGTGAGCGGCAGGGTGTATACATGTGTGCGTGACTGTGAACATGTATATGGCTGTGTGTATGCACCATGAGTCTGCATGTAGGGGTGTGAGTATATGTGAGCGGCAGTGTGTATACATGTGTGCGTGACTGTGAACATGTATATGGCTGTGTGTGTGCACCATGAGTCTGCATGTAGGGGTCAGGAGAGGCCTCTGAAGGCAGTGCAGGTGGGCCTGAGCTGTGCTAGGCTTAGGTTGAGTGACAGTGCTGGGTGAATTGCGACCTTGGGGGGGTGGGGGGAAGCCCAGATTCCTCCAGTGGCTGCAGAACAAAACCCATCTTCTCACCTGGCCCCTACAAGCCCAATACACCAGGCTCGATTATGTCCCACTCCTAGCCCCATGTCACTCCTGTTTATACCCTTCTTGAGGCCACACTCTGTCCCCCCCTTTGTCAACCACTCTCTTGGAGCCCAGATCAAAGGGAACACCACCCTTAAGAAGCTCCGCTGGCCCCACACAGGCAAGCTCCCACTGCCCCGCCCTGGCTACACAGCACCAGGGAGGCAGTCCACAGCATAATGCAGTTCTTCTTGAAGTCCGAGCCCAGCTTTCTGCCTTTCCTGCCACCCAGAACCAGGTGAACCAGCAGGATTGCCTCCCGGGACCTCCAACGTTAACAAGCACTCCAGCTGCCGTCTCTTACTCCAAATTCACTGAGCCCAAATAAGAAATGCTTGATATGAAGTGTGCAACTTCTGCACAATAAGGAATCACTCCATCTACACCAATGGCAACTCAGGGGACAGACGTCTGAGAAAATTCAAACTGTGCAGGGCAGCTGTGCTGCCATAGCTGTTAGCATGAACAAAGGAAAGGGACAGTTGTATCTATAAGCCTCTGCCCAACACAGACCGAGTGAAAACCAGCCTTTGGGGGAACGCCCCCTCCTCCTTTCCTCCACACTAGCCCACGGACTAGGGCCTGGTGCCCTCAGGACCCCCAGCGAGACTGGAAGGTTTATCTCAGGTAAGGTCTCAGGCCACAGATTATTTCAGAGACCAGCCCCAGGTGGGGGAAGGACTAGGGGAGACACAGATGTGAAATTTATTTCAGTGGATCACAGACCCTCATGTCACGGATGATCACACCAACCAGCCCTCACAACGTGACATTTCAGGCAATCATGTGACAGCACAGTTCTTAGATCGCAACTATTTTCACAGGACTGAACAAGACAGATGGAGCCTAGCCCCAGTGTTCTCAGTATGACCATCTAAGTTAGTTACTGTGTATGGTTTTGAAAGTTGAAGAAACTAAAACAGGTACTGCCCAACAGGAACCCCACGTCCCTGCACGGCACAGGGTTATCTGCCCCCTCGGCTAGGTCACTATGGTCACTGGTCCTCGGGCATCAGGAGAACCGCCACAGCCAATCCCACAGCACTGTGTATAGCAATGTAAGCTATGAGCCACTCAACCCTCTCTTGGTGGCTTCATGTTTTCTTTAAAACAATTTTTATTTTATTTTCACATTCCTTGCTACTAACATGCTTATAAGTTGTGTCTTTAGTTGAGGAGTTGTCTTTAGAAAAAAATGGAGAGTGATCTCACTTTAATAGTGTACCATGAGCTGGGCGCTGTGCAGGTGCTACGGACGCTCTAATGGACTCAGAGACAAAGTGGCATCATTTCTAGCGGAGGCAGTATGGGGGTGAGTCCTGGTAAATACATGACATGTCTGGATTTTAATTAAGCCAAATGAGCAACAGATGACTTTCTGAATTGGGAAATTTGCTTTTAATTTAAGCTTCTTAATGTAACATCACAGGGTATGTATGTGTGCATGACTGCGATTGTATCCACGGGTCGGTTATGGTAGTAAAATGGATACAGGGGAAAAGATCGTTTGTAATTTCCTGGGCTCCTGAGTAGAAACCTTAAAGTGAAGGACACAGAACTGACTTAAGCCAAGTGGGAGGGCTGAAAGTTTGGAAGTCTTCTTGGTTCAAATAGAGTAGATTTTGCACAGAAAATGTGAAAATGAACAATCTACATACTAACATACACAGTTACAAGTTACCATTGCACACCTTGACATGAAGTCTGAAGAGGAACTAGACCAGGGGGTGCTCCCAAGACCAGCAGCAACAGCATCAACGGGGAGCTGGAGAGAAAAGCAAACCCCCGGAGCCCTGCCCTGGCCCTGCCGCGGCAGCAGCTCTAGGGTGGGCCAGGCCACCTGTGTGTTAACCCCCTGTACCTTGTGTCCTCCAGGAGATGCAGTTTGACAACTGAAATAAAACTTGGGTCAGCCACCAGCAGTGCTGAGGCCAAACAAACGTTCAGCTGTGAGTGTGCCCTATCTATGGAGTGGCCCCATGCTGAGAGAGAATTCCACTGCCCTGTCTGCTGGCACCTTTCTGATTCTGTCCCAAGGAGCCGGAAGCAGAACAGTCCTTGTGGAGAACCTACCCTCCTGGGACGGAGGGACGCTGCTGCAGAGTGAGCTAAGGTCTCTTCCCTTCCGACGGAGCCAGTGCCTGGCTCAGATGTAGATGCAACTCTTCCCACCCCCTAACGTCTCCACCCCCAGAGGCAGAGCCCGGTAGGAAGGTGTCCCAGGAAGGCAGCTCCGTCTGTCCTGCTCTCTCTTGCTGGGGCCCGTACACGTGCGGCTTTCTAAAACAGACTGGGAAATCAGAGGAAAAAGAACATGCCACGCTCACTCCTCAATACTCATTGATTGAGGGGACTGATTGATTTAGTGCACTGATACTAAATTTAAGCTTGTCAAAGAACTTAACGTGTTTTTGAAACATGCAGTCCAGATGGTGGTTGAAGCCGGGGTCACCTGAGGGCTGGACTAGGAACGCAGCATCTGCTTGGAAGGTGGTGTGCTCACATGAACCCACAGGGGCTCTCTGTGGGGCTGCTGGCTTGCCCTGGAGCAAGCAGTCTCAGACAGCAAAGAGGTGCTCAGGGTGCCCCAGTCTTGGAAGTCGCCTCCCACCAGTCCCCCACATTCTGTTCATCACAGGTAAGTTGTTCATCAAGCACAGTCCGTGCGCAAGGGCAGAGCTACAGGCTCCAACCCTCTGAAGAAAGGAGTAGGGAAGAACTTGTGGTCATCTTTCCAAGCCACCACAGGTACGACACTCCTTACAAAGCTCTAAGACTGGAAGAAAACCTAACTAGACTCAGTCCTGTATGACCTTCCCAGTTGGGAAAACTCTGCCCCACACGCCCTCTCTTTAATTCCCACCTTTGGGCTCCCTCTCCCACTGTCCAAATTTCCCCACCTTTCCTTTCTGCAAACACCGTATTTACTAGGTGTACAGGAATTCCTCTTGGCTGATACTGGGCTAATTCTTTAAATTTCCTAATGTTAGATCACTACCCCTTGTTCTTTCCTTCTCTATTTCCTGTAAGGAACAATTTTTTCCATTCTTGCAGTTTATTTATTTATTTTTTATTTCAAAGTACTAGTTAAGGGGGCACATGTGTTTCTGTTACATAGATCCCTTGTATAATGCTTAGGTCAGGGCTCACAGCTAACATTTTACCCCTCTTGTAGTTTTTGAATCAAAGGTTCTGGAGCATTAATGATTAGTAAAATCCATTCATTCCAACCTTCTTTTTATTAGGAAGTCATTTTTCCAAGTTTAATCAGAAGACGATTAACAGGTTGATAAAAAATCAACCTCTCTGGGGGTCTCTATTACTGTTTTTGTTTAGGTTTTAAGTCCCTTATTTGAATATAACCCCCTGTAAAGTGTAAGAACCTGATTTAACTCCACATTCCCACACTGGGCGCAGAGTACCCGCTGTTCACTGAATGTGCCGACTTAAGAATTTCCAATTTTGGCCACACATTCCACTGTCCTTTCCCCTAGGTAATTCTCACACCTCGTCGCTTTGCAATTTCCACTCACGAGTGAGCGAGACAAGGTATTTTAGAAAACAAAACAAAAAAAACCCAGAAAATACACTCTTTGGTACTACCGTATATACTCGAGTATAAGCCGAGTTTTTTTCTGGCACAAAATTTGTGCCGAAAAACCCGAACTCAGCACAAATTTTGTGCCGGGAAAAACTCGGCTAATACTCGAGTATATACGGTATTTCTTTGGCTTCACCAGCTTGAGCCATTCCTCAAACACTTGCTCAAAAGCACCTTTGCATTTTTATAAAACAGATGCCCAATCGCCTTCATCTCTCCTTTGCCTGACATCATACAGAGAAAAAATGGATGTCGAGATCAGTCTTTAATAATCCGTATTTCTTCCTCCATCCCTGAAAGCTTAAGCATTAATGAGATTTCTGGATTTTCTTCTAAGCACAATGCCGTGAGGAAGAGGGAAGGGAGGGTCCTTGCTCCACGTACTCCTGGTTCTTTAATAACCTTAACACTTCTCCTTGTTATTATTCACTGTGGACTTTATAGATCATAAGAGCAGAATGCCGTTTGTGTGATCCACGCCTCGCATGCAGACTTTGGACACATCCCTGGTCCGAAGTCTCCCGGCATCAAGAGTCTATACAGATAGTGAACAATCCCTCCACAGCCAAAGAGAGGACATCTTATTGGTTACTTGTCAAAAGCTGTACCATTTTTTCCTTTTTGGCAAATAACAAATATTTTTCTCTTTACATTTCTTTACCAAAGGTACTCTTCTGTCCAGGAAAAGCAATTCATTTACCAAAAACATTTGAGAACTAATGGGATAGAGGTGAATTGTGCTCCACTGATCAATAGTTTCTCTGTCCTTATCTCCGAACACCACCTTTCAGTTTTGTCTATGAGGTCACCCTCCCTAGCTGTCCACTATTGCCTTCTTTTAATCAAAACTGACTCCCTGACTAGACCTGTGCCACCAGCTGTCAATTGGCAGCGCTATTTCTACATTGGATTGTCTCTTTCAAACCCCAAGTGTTATCAGTCTCACCAGCATTTTCTATCCTCCTATAAATTTGTGTATAAAATGTTTACTCCACAGGCCTGAAGCCACACCCACATGTGATGTGATCACTTATCTCATTTCAGTTTGAAATAAACTGAATTACATAAACGAAGAAAGATCCATCAACAACTACAAAACAGCCCTCAGGGTCCCATCTACTTGATCTAGGACAACAGAACTTTCACTTTCCATTTTCAAGCTAGCATGTACACACACGTTTATCTCTCCCTGCCCCCCAAATATATTTCCAATGTAAATACCTCTGTGGGTAGGCCTTTACAATGCTGTGCTTGTCATTCTTGGTTTTTTTGCAGAGTGACATCTGGTGTGACTAAGCGATAATCATTTAAGTTGGATTCTTACCACGTAACAGGATGGTGTTCAAAAGGGCTTAAACCAAGTGCATATTCCAGTTCAGTGGTTCTCAAATCTGAGCACCAAAATGACTTGTTCAAACCAAGGATGCAGAGCCCTAGTCCAGATTCAGCAAACTTGGGCAGGGCCTGGTAATCTGCATTCTAGCAAGTTCACTGGTGACACTGATGCTTCTGGTCTGGGAACCACACTTTGAGGCTTATTACCAGGCAAGCTCAAGACAATTTTACCTGAGTGTCCTTGCATTTGCTTGCAGAAGCACCTATGTTTCATTCTGTTAATGACTGTTCTCTAATGATGACAATACCATCAGGATTTTTCAAAACAGTGAAATAGAATACAGAAAGGAAGATGGGTAAAAAGCCCAGCCTGCACAGGATTCCACTCTTACTACACAGTAAACCCCATTTATGGGGAACTGCTTCTGTGTTATCTACTCCACGGGGGTCTGACACTCTATTTTATTACTATGTGCTGCTCTCACCATGCTCTATGGGCTACGCTAAGGAAATGCTTAGTAACAGGGCTATGAGAAAGGCCCCTAGCTAAGACTCAGCCAAAATACCACTTAAAAGGTGAGAATTGTGCTTGCCGAGTAAAGACAAGCAAACAGCGAAGCTGAGATTAAACAGTTATGTCCTGATACAGATCAAAACCACAATAAGCTAGCTACTGTTTCATACCAGTTACAACAGCCATTGTGTACATTTTCTCTCTCTGTCTCTCATACACAGACACACACACAGAGTTACGTGCTGCTTAAGGACAGGAATACATTCTGAGAAATGCATCATTAGGCACTTACCTTGTTGTGCAGACATGAGAGGGTGCACTGACACAAACCCGGATGGTGTAGCCTACTACGCACTGAGGCTAGATGGTGTAGCTGCCCTAGGTTACAAACTGGAGCATGTAACTGTACTGAATACTATAGGCAACTGTAACACAATGGTAAGGATTTGTGTATCTGTACATATCTAGACATTGAAAAGGTACAGAAAAAAATACAGCATTAGAATCTTACGGGGCCGCCCCTGTGACCAAAAACCTCACTGTGCAGTGCATGATGCCACGTGTGTGTGTATCTAGAGAGAGAGAAGGAGGGAGAGCAAAACATGTTGGCAAAGACGTGGAGAAACTGGGACCCCTGTGCACTATAGGTTAGGATATAAAATGGTGCAGCCACTGTGGAAAATAATTATAGCATTTCCTCAAAAAGTAAACACTGAATTGCCATTTGATCTAGCGAATCTACTTCTGGGTATAAACATCAAAGAACTGAGAGGGGAGAATTGAAGATCTATTTGTACACCCGTGTTTATAGTAGCATTATTCACAGTAACTCCAGTGTCCACAGACAGATGTGTGGATAAACAGACGTGGTCCATCCATACAATGGAAAGTTACTCAGCCTTATAAAGGGGGGATATTCTGACACGTTACAACACGAGTGAACCTTGAGGTCATTGTGCTAAATAAAATAAGCCAGTCACAAAAAGACAAAGACTGTGCGACTCCACTCATATGAGACACCTAGAGCTGTCAGACTTACAGAGACAAAAGAACAGGGGCTACCAGGGGCTGGGGGCCAGGATGGGGAGTTAGTGTTTAATGGATGCAGAGTTTCAGTTTGGTGAGGGAGGATGACAAAGTTCTAGAGATGGAAGATGGTGATGGCTGCAGGACAATTTGAATGCACTTAATGCCACTAAGCCATACAATTAAAAACAGTGAAAACACTTTTATGTTATATAAACACTTTAGTGTTTTGCCACACTAAAATTGTAAAAGGTTATGTGCTTGTCCAAAATGATTTGTGATATTCTAATAGAAATACCAAGAAACCAAGTATGGTAATGGGTGGAGGACACCGTGCTCTTCCTGTCACAGATGCCTCTGGCTGTGGCCAGGCAGTGCACTCTAGGGCTGCAGGGGAGACAGAGGGAAGTGGGGAGGTCACAAAGCCCGGAGTGGCGCCCCCTAGTGAGGCCAAAGCAGTGGTACAAAAGAGCTCTTGTCTTCAGATCAACTGTGGAAGGTACTTGGTAACTAGTTTGAGCTTTTCTTAGGGACAAGGGGACAGCTGGAGAGCTGTCCAGATGCTACAATGATCCATAGACTTTCCAAATATTAAGACTATTACTGGCAGATGCATAATTATATTCGTTATTTTATTAATATTCCATTTATCGTGTTCTGAAGTATGAATATGATTTATCAATGACCATTTGTATCAGCAACAAGAATAAGACAGCAAAAATAAAATAGTTCTGGGCAGGTGGATATCCCCATATGTGGCTATCCTTGTCTCTGAGAGTCAGGAGTCATTAACTGTAGCATTCCTGAGGCTCTTCCAATGCAAGAGAGAACTGTGGGTTGTTTATTCCAAATGAAACAGCCATTCTCTGCTGAGATTCCAGAACAGTCAACTGACCACAGGAAGACAGTCCTTAAGGCCTCTATTTGAAACATAACTATATTCTTCTATGGACCATTCTACCTTTCAAAAATACCTCAATAATGCTGGACTGGCTCTGACCCCATTGGGCCTCTTTGTAATTAGTACCAATTAGTAAAATATTTTAGAAACCATCTCGGCTGGCCAGTACTTTCCTACCGCATATCTTGAGAACAAAACATAAACATTTCTTGGCGGAATTTCTTCTGCAAATTGAAGAGGAACTGTTTTCAAAGGTCATCTGGCAAAGCCCCCCTGGAGGGCCAGAGAAGAGATGCTTGCCTGCCTTACAGAGACTTCTCTGAGGAGGAAGAAGCACTCTCCAAGTGCTGACCAGAGCTGCATATACATGGTCCCCCTTCGGCCAAGGGAGGCCAGCCTGAAGGCTGAAAATGGGGTGGTGCTTTCCCACAGCCATCTCACAGGCCTGCCATTCCGCGTGACCACATCCACGGCAGGAAATACCCCATGGAAGGAACAGTTGGGGTGTGTCTTCTGGGGGGCCCTGCAGCACTACTGGCTCCCACCCCCACACCATCTGTCTCCACATCTGTGTGTGTTGTTAAAAACAAAACAACTCAGCACTTTCTATGATTTTATCTCACTGCTGGTTTAAGTGGGATGATCATCAGATTGCCAGGAAGCAACACCTAATTTTCACTTCTGCAAACCAAAGGGAGGTCTAAATCTATAAGGCAAACACAGTTCCCAATTTTCCTGCAGCCATGGCTGCAGTTTTAACCCAGTAGGTGATGACCCTGCTGCTCACACAAATAGGCCAGCACATCCAGGCTTCTGAGAAGGATGGGGAACAGTGGTCCCAAAAGAAGTTATGACTAACACACTGATCACTTTGCTCTTGAGGGGGTCCTCAAACTTTTTAAACAGGGGGCCAGTTCACTGTCCCTCAGACTGCTGGAGGGCCGAACTGTTGTTCAAAAAAAAAAACAAAACTATGAACAAATTCCTATGCACACTGCACGTATCTTATTTTGAAGTAAAATAAACAAAACGGGAACAAATACAATCACACCACCACATGTGGCCTATGGGCCATAGTTTGAGGACCCCTGTAAGAATCAGCTTTCAATCAGACTCCTGTGTTTACAGATGCCAGTAAATACAATGCTATATTTTATTTTTTTGAGATAGGGTTTCACTCTGCCATCCAGGCTCAAGTGCACAGGCATCGTGACAGCTCACTGGGATCTCCAATCCCTGGGCTCAAGTGATCCTCTCACCTCAGCCCCTCCAACTAGCTGGGACAGAGGTGCTACCGTGCCTGGCTTGTTTGTGTGTTTTCCAGAGGAATGGTGAGCAGCCAGGGCCGAGGAGGCAATGTCTGTGGTCTCTGAGGGCTCCAACCTGTCTGAGAATCAGGCTCTGAGCATTCAACTTCCAATTCACTGCCTGTACTACATAATCTTGTGCTCCTTCTATCTTTAAAAACTAAATATGCTTAAAGTTAGAAATATTACAAAAATCCAGGCTTAAAAACTTTCATTTGGTACTGGGCAAAAAGCCTGGCAATTAAAAATAACTTATCTTTAAAACTGGAAAGATCCCCATAGGCACTGCTCACAGGAACTTCAGCTTTCTCTTAACACTAACTCATTTGCGAGAAAACACCTGGGGACCACCGTGGCCATCCACAGACCCAGCAAGCTTGCTAGCAGACCACGAAAGAAATTCACTCAATTGCTCCTCGTTTTCTGAGATGGCCTAGAAGCGGCTTACAGGCTTACACTTTGCTCTGACAATCCACCTCTTTCCAATTCTCCAGCAGAAACACAGCAAATGCAGCTAAATTTATTTTCAAACTCTAAAGAGCAAAAAATCAAATAAATATCATAACACTTCAAGAAATAAACTCCACTCAATAAATGCTAATAGTTTTACAAAAAATTAAATTAAGCTATGTGACAATTGTCATTTTCACCCATAAGCATTTTATAATTCTTAAGAATAAAGTATTACAGAGATAATAGTTTCAGTAACTTCTGTGAAGATGTATAAAACCACTGAGAATGCATATAGGAATCAGGGGTTTTCAAACTGTGACCAAAGTGTGACCTCCAGATCAGCTGCATCAACTTCACCAAGAATTGTTCCAGAAAAGCAAATTCTCAGGCTGCCGGAGGTTCTCCGTCTCCAGACCTCCTAAATCAAGAAGGCTGCAGGAGAGACCCAGCCATTCCTGTGAGGATTCTGACACACACCACAATTTGAGAATTACTATTTGAAGAGATGGAAGGATGACATTGTCTAAAAACACAGTTTTGTTTAGAAATTATGGTTTCTCTAAGAAATATTATAACTTTAAAAATATTGAAAGCAATCCTTCTAATTCTGTTATTTCCTGAACAAAACATTTTGTTAAATTAAAAAAAAAAAAAAAATGGAAATTAAATACCCATCTACTTTTAATGTGGCTAATATGTGCCTTAAATTATCCTTAGCAAGAGAGTTTTTCTCTACTGGAAACAAATCTATTGTACGACAAAAAAAAAAAACCAAAAAACAAATTAGTATTTAATACCACCGTGGGATACACTACTACTGAGGGAAAGCCTTATCTCTGGATTCTCAAGTCTTCTGGAAGAAAGTGACCTTCCAAGCCTATGGATGAAGCTGTCCAGCAAAGTCACTTTTCAGACCTCATCCTAACTGTGATCTGTCCCTTTTTGAACAACCTTTATCAGCACGGGGGACCTAGCAATAGAGAAAGTAAAATGCTGATGATTTGCACAGCTTACCAGAGCGTTAGCTAAGGGTCTCTGTTAACTGTAAGGTACAGTTTTCTAGCTACATCCACACAATCGGTGTAGATGAAATATATAAAGATTAAAGAAGAGCACACGGAGGGTGAGTAGGAATTCAAAATTTCCAGATATAAGGAAGCATAGCTCACAGGTAGAGATATGAACATTAAACACGGAGAATAAGAAACAACACTGCGTCACCTTTGGCTGCCAAGGATAAATGAGTGTAGATGAGAGGGGAGCAAGGGAGGAATAAGAGATGGAAGAAAGGACAGTGGGGACTGAGATCAGGCCAGGGAAGGGGGCCCCAGCGGTTCCTTGGTTCATTCATTGATTAAGCCAATAGGTATCCAGCAGATACTTCTGAAATACCCAGCGCTTCACTGAAACCAGGGAATGTAGGATGTGGCAACATTTTTTGTTTGTTTTCTCTGAAATAGGCACCTCAATACCATTAAATTAAGGTCTAACTCACTTAGACTGAAATCATTCAGGATGTTTAAAAAGTTGATACACATCTTGAAGATGCATTGCAAAGAAAGCTACTGTGCTTATTCTGAAGTCAGGCTTAATTTCAGTTAAAGAAAAGTCCTGGACCCACGGATTGTAAGAAAGGAAAAGGAAATTAAATATGGATGCCTCTGAGTCCCACATATACCATTCTGTCCTGGCATACCACAATGTGTGATGATGTCAGATCATGAACCTAAGGGCTCTTAGTGGCCTGGTGGTGGCTGTGAAGCCACACTTTGGTCATAGTTCGAAATGCTCTAACCTAAGAAATGCCAAAATGAATGGGGGTGGGGGGCTGGAGGAGGGAGTAGACAATGAGAAAAAGCATAAGCAAAAGATCCATCCACCTGTCCACCAGGACAGATGCCCAGCAGTTGCAGTAACAGAACAGACCTGGTTATGAACAGGTAATGCAGCAAACCTGGCCTAGTGCTATTGTCAGGAGAACCAGCAACACATCTCAGAGCAGCATCCCCTGAGCTCAGGGCACACAGTAGTAGCTGGAAATGGCACAATCCATCAGCACAAGTGGCCCTGCACAGCAGCTTGCCACAAGGAGCCTGAGATCAGGATGGTGCCACTATATGTGAAGAGCCGATGTAAGTCCCAGTGAAGCTCCTTCTGCCCCAACCCCCATCCCTGGAATTAAAGGCCCCAGCACACTATGAACGTGTTGTTCTTAGTTTCCCAATAAGGCGGAATGCAAAAAAATCTGCAAAGTTTCCTATAAAAATGATTAAAAGAAAATAGAAACAGCGTGTTAAGTATTTAGAAAATACTTGGTGTCTAAGTTCAGATAGTGATGACTCCCTGTACGTGTTCCACACAAAGCCACAGGTCCTCTGCAAGGCCAGCAACCCCAGAGGACACCCAACTCACCTATCCTTTCCCAAGGTCTTTCCTCTTCTCCCCAAGTCTAGACAGAAAGAACAACGGATGGGGCTACTGTCTCCACACAGTGGGTTTTCTTTGGTCCCGCTCTGTCTCAGAAGTCTCTTCCAACTCAAAATTTCTAAACCAAGATTATACTTTTTGGTTTCATTATACTTATCTCTTAGCACTCTGGACTGAGCCCTTAATATTATACTTAGTTTTCCACTGCTCTAAGTTTCTGCTCGACAGAGTTAAAGCGCTGCTGTCCTAATTCTCTTAAGGCTTCAAACATGATCTAAAGGAAGCTGTGCACAGAGCTTACGTAGAATGAGAGCAATTTAATGTGATGTCTTGCCAGGAATGATAAACTCTGGCAGCTTGATAAGAAAATCTCAGAGTTCAGATTTCAGATGTAGTTAACTTTCCGGCCAGCTTGCCTGCCCAAGCACATCTGAAGCCACAACTGTCTCTGAGAAGTTGCTGACACCATAAAGGGGTCCTGTTTGCACCACCAGGTGCACCTTCTGCCTCAGAGAAGAAGAGATCCAAGTGACCTATCTCTCCCAAGGGCTCCTAATTCGCACATCAGCCCACTGGAACCTTGAATGTGTACTTCCTGCGTCCTTTCCACGGGACAACAGTCAAAGTACATAATACATATTTCTAGTCTTACCGTTTGCATTTAAAAAATGAAAATAATAGAACAAATCAAATTCAAGTATGTCTGACTCTGTCTTCAAAAGTCTTGTTTGGGGGAGTCTCACTACCATGGGTGTATTTGGAAAGTTACCTACAGAGGGGGTGGAGTTATCTCCATAACACAAAGGCAACCTTGTGTGGTGCTGGGCCAGTTCAAAGGGCACGCTTGGCCACACTCCCAGAATACCCCCCCCCACACACACACCTGACCACTGCTGGCAGTGGCTCTGCCGTCACAAGTCAGTGGCCTCATACCTCAGATTCACTGCACACACATAAAACTCATCTCTCTCAAGAACCCTCGTCTTCTTTTCAATTCAGCCTGTAAATGCTTTAAAAGCTTTTCAGACATGAACTCAGTGGCGCTGCCTGTGGCGGAGATGACCATGGGATTATGCGGTTTACAAAGAAAAACAAACCAACTAACAAAAGGCCGCATCAGAAACCAGGCGCCTATCTCGCTGGGAACACTGTGTTCGCCTCTGCACAGACACAGCAGAAACAAAAGGAAGTCACCAGGGCTTTCCACACAAAGAATTGGAAAGCAGGAGAGAAAATGACGTTTGCGTCTGTTAAACTGAGAAGGAGTTATCTCAGGTAAGAAGAAAAACCACCTTCATGAGCTAAGAATATTTTCCTTAACCTCCCTTCTCCAGCTGAACAAGGGGCAACAGTGAGCTGATACTGCCTCAAAGCAGACTTTAATGACATCACAGAGCAGCAAGCCTGCTCCCTGCGATTCATCTGCATTCTCTTGCTGTCTCTACTGTATTCTGACAATCTCTAAAGGGCACGGCACACACAGTCACACTGTGCAACACAATCACACGCAGCGCCCCTCTGGGGGGGGCCGCGCACTTACCGAGGACTCGCTGTCCCTAATGAGGAAGTCGCCCTCGACGCCCCGCTCGTTGAGCGCGCACTCGGCCTGGTGGCGCGTCACGTTCCCGTAGTACCACTCTCTGCCCGCGAAGCGCCCGCTGGACGAGGGCCCCGTGTAGCTTATCTGCGGGATGTGGGAAGGGTGCAGGGCTGGCCCGTCACTGAGGACCACCACGTAGTTTTTGGGTACGAGGCCAACCTGGCCCCGGGCGTTTTTGCACTTCCACCATTCAGGGTCGTTCTCGGGTTTCTCAATCACCTCCATGGTCTCTCCCTTCTCGAAGTTGAGCTCCTCCTCGGTGACCGAGCTGAAGGGGTACAGTGTCTGCACCACGTGCAGCACGCGTAGGCCCTGGCCGTTGCTGAGCGAGGCGCCCTTGCGCAGGCTCAGGAAGCTCGGGGACTCTGCAGCCGCTTCATCCGCCTCCTCCAGGACGTAGTTGGAGGGAAACCAACCGATCTGCCCATTGTAGCTCCCTCGCCACCAGCCGTCGCTGCACTTCTCCATGACGGTGACCCGTGACCCCTTCACCAGGGACAACTCATCCTCCCGCTCGGCCACGTAAGCGAACTTGACAAAGGCGGGTATGTTGAGGTCGTAGATGCGGTCGGCGCCGCTGCCATTGGCGGGGTACTCGGCGTCCGTGCTGGGCGTGGGGGACGCGTCCCGCGCGCTTGTCTTCCTGCGCGTCTTGCCGAGGCCTGCGGAGACACAGCAAGTCTGAGTGTGCACGGGGAGGGACACCGCGCAGGCTCCCCGCGTAAGCACGCGACTTCTCTGGCAGTAAAGCCCAAGGGCACACATGGACCGTGGTTACAAACTATAGTCATCACCAGAAAAATCAAATGTTGGCAGCAGCGTTGTGCTGAAAGTTGAGAATTACTAAAAGCGATCACCCTTATCCATAAGAAAATGCTGGAGTCCTCCCCCCACAAAAGAAAACAACAGTGGAAAGTTTCCTTCTGAAATGGTAATCCATTTTTAGAGAATTTCTGTACAGTTCAGTTAGAAAAACAGGGTGTAAAGGCACAGACAAAATTATCTTATGCATTCTTGTACTGGGTGGGAAGTTGGGCTTAAATGAATTCCAAGACCCATCTGATGCTAAGACACGTCAGGTCCCAGCCACAGGGAGCTCACTGCCCCACAACCCCACCACCAGTGCCCCCACTTGGGGCCTCACTGTCCTCTCTCCCCGCTGCCTGGTAGCATAAAGGCCCTGCTGCACAGAAATCCAATTATCTTCTTCACCTTTCTTTTCCTCTTCCAATTCTCTTCTTTCTAAACAGTGGACTAATTTTCCACCACAGCTTGTGACAGGCGAATTAGGAAAAATTAGCTAATACCTTAAATCTAAGGCAACATTTTTCATACTGTGATTCAAAACCCACTAGTGGATCATAAAATTCAATGTAATGGGTTGCAGCCAACCTGTAGGTATGTGTTGGGTTTAAGGGAATAAAACAGAAAATTTCAATGCACCAAACACAATTATTGTAAGTATTATTTCTTTAGTTGCAAATATGAGTACTGAATTGTAACGTGTGACATAGTTCCTCTAAAATACCTTAACCCAGTTACAATGCATTCTAGGGGAAGAGAACATGTTGGCCCCAGAGCTGGAAACACACCACTACACCAGCAGGGCTGGCTGCCCTCCTCCTCAGCTTTCATGAGACATGTGGTTGCCCACCTTTGAGCTCTGCTTCAAACTTACTCAACATGGAGGTTTATATGGTATGGAAACTGCGTTCACTCATTTGCAGACTTTTTTTCTCTCCAAAATGATGCCAAAGGGACTTTCAAGGAGAAAAAGTTTGTATCTCTTTCTCCTTTTCTTCTTCAAATTGGAGTAAAGAGAGAGAGGTGCCAAGAATTACTTTGGCTTCTACTGCCCTGCTGAGTGGGCAGGACTCAAGAGGGTAAAGGCTACACCATATTTGTCCCCACATTATCCTCACTATGGAGCATTGGGCCACCTACCCCCCTGTGTACAGACTGGCGCCATGTCAGAGATGCTGCTGTGCTGGGCACATGAGGTCCTGTAAAAGGGGCAGTTGCATGGATTTTAGAGGAAATACAGCAATTCACTTAAGCTAATGGCTTCTGCTACTTCTTTCTGTACTGAAGCATTTTACTCGGGTACGTGGGAAACACAAGCATAAGCCAGAGTATTAGACCAAGTTACAAATCTGCTTTGTCTCTAAACCTCAGAATTCATCCTTTCATGTGATTTCAAATGCAAGACAGTTCAACTAGGCAATGAGAGAGCAACATGATAATTCAGCAGCTTCATAACCCAGAAGGCAGACAGTCCATAAAAGTAAACTCCTGTCCTGAAGGCAGCAGGCCTGGGGCTCAGCCCATCAGGTGGCACTGCCCTCATAAAACAGTGAGCTCACTGGAGTAGCCAGGGCCGGGCAGAGGACAGCTTTTGTTGGTAACAGACTTCATGAAATAATCTTTTAATAGACCTTTTCTAATGTGTGAATCACAAAAAGCTTTTTCAGAAAATACCTGTGGAAGAGCAGGTTTGAGAATATTCAACCGGACATAACGGTGACATGGTAAGACCAGCAGAAAAGGTGGCGTTAGACCTTGACCATCAAAATACATTTTCAAAGACACTTTATAACTGATTATGAATAGGCTACTTCAGTGACTTTTCACAAAAACAAAAGATAGTGATTTAAATTAATTTAGCGATGGAGTCCCTGCAACATGCCAGGTGCCTCCTAGATACTGGGAAGAGGGAGTGGAACAAGGGAGGGCACGTTCCCTGCCCACAGGGAGCTTGCCTTCTGTGTCCAGACGGGAACCTGCTCTGTAGCAAGCACACTCTGGGAATTAACCTATATTTTTCTCCAGTGCAACCAAAATAGTCTTTGAGGGACTTGAGGCGGGGGCAGTACAGACAGAGAACATAGCCCTGGAGGGATTCTGAGTCAACTCCTTATTAGCCATGTCAAATATCTGTCTTACTTTAATATGTGTCTTACTTTTCTTAGCCCTAATATGTGGAGGAAAAAATTACTGTACTAGTCTACTTGGGAAGCCATAATAAAGTACCATATAGCATCAACAACAGGCATTATCCTCATAGTTCCAGGAGCTGGAAGTCCAAATTAAGGGCCATGTGGTTGGTTCGTTAGGACGCCTCGTTACCTCCTAGACGGCGTGTCCTCACAGGGTCTACTGTCTGTGCCCTTATCTCCTCTTCATATAAGATGACCATTAAGATTTGATTAGAGCCCACCCTAATGACTTCATTTTAGCCAAACTGCCTTCTAAAGGCTCTTCCCTCCAAATACAGTTACGTTCTGAGGGATAGGGAAGCAGGTGGGATTTCAACATATAAATTTTGTAGGGACACAGTTCAGCCCCAAACAGCTATGTACCTAAGCTGACGTAGCTCAATGACACATTGGGAATGCTCTGTGAATAACAACTATGACACTTATTAACCAAGTCAAAGCCTTCTTTTGGCTCTCAACAATATTTTATCAAAAAAGGGCCAAAGTCCTGTTTAAATGTACTTGGCCATGATCCTACCAGTGCCAGATGGCTACCAAAATAGAAAGCTTTCCCATCAGGCTTTTGGCACCTGGGAAACAAACACTCTTCTCCGGAAGCCGAGTCTTATGTAGCTGCTGGTGCGGTGAAATTCAAGAGGCAGTTGCCTGGAGATAGGGAGTGGCCTGACCTTCCTGACACCTATGTTACCCGAGCCCTCCCAACAGTCTCCTGTGACAAAGTCGGGACTCCCCCACTTCTGCAGGTGAGGAGACTGAGGCTACAAGAGGCCGGGACGCTAGCACAAGGCACAGGCACAGTTCTGTCAGAACCGGGGGTGCCCAGCGTGATTCCTATGGGGACTCCGGGACCTGAGATGCACCTAGGACTCTGAATTGGGGTGCCTGCCCACTTGGCCTCTCAAGCAAAGAGAAACTTTTCTTCTGATTCTAGAGAATAAAAAGATCCTTATGTTTGATGACCAGGTAACAAAAATTTGGGATAAGAAATGCAGTGTAACAGGCTGGGCCCAGAATAGCCCCGACTAGGTATCCCCACGCCAGAGGGACACTGGGTGGGAAGCGCACGGATGGGACAGAGCTGCTTAGGTTGCTGAGAAAACAGGCTCCCATTTCTCCTTTCCCTGGAGTTTGCTCACCCTGATCCGGCCTAATGGCCAGAGCCAGGGTCATCAGGAACAGAAGGGATGAGAGACCCTAAAAGGTGGTAAAGCAAGATTCAATATGCCTGGCCCTCCCCACTGTAGAGAAATAGGGAAAAGGCTGCAGCCAGGAGTAGAGGGGGACTAGGCAAGATGACTCAGGGGTGGGAGGGGTGGGAAGGAAGCAGATGCCTTTCTGTGGAGGACAATTGGGGGACTGCAAGCTAGAGTCAGGGCCACCTTGACATGGAACCGGAGCAGGGTGGGGGCATGGGGACAGCAATCCCCACCATTCTCCTCTTGATTGGACTCCACCTGAAGCCCAGGTGACAGTTGTGAGATCTCAAAGGGAGGCAAGGCTATCCCACAAGGAACATGCTGTGGTTCACTTGTGTCTCACAAAGTGCAGTCCTTGTGGAGCCCCAGGCCTGACTGTCCGAGAGTCAAACCCATTACCTTGCAGATAAGGGGGCAGCACAGGATTCCAGTCTCGCCCCCCTTACTCTGTGTGTGTATTTTCTTTCACATCATCTGCTTCCACTCTCCTTTCATTAAAGTCATACCACCTTCTTCTAGTTGTGACAGAAACAATATTTGAATTCCAATGTGTGTTTCTGATTTTAACTAGATGTGATTTTTTTTTTTTTTCTCCTAGACTCTTACATAATTTTTTAACAAGACAGGCAAATCCCCACATGCATTTCTCTGAGACTCAGGCTGTACTTACCTGCACTAACTAAACCACCAACAACCCAAACTTGGCTGATCAGAGCCCATGTTCTCCAGGACTTCCGCTCATCCCCCCACCCTCCATGCCATATTGTGGGAGAACACACTGGCCAGCACTGTCCCTAGAGGCCTGCTCCCCTCGGGCCCAATAACAAATTCTCCAGCAATGCATGCCGGGCCAGGTCCTTAGTGTAGACGCATTCTCTGAGCGAGCTCTCACCTGTGCAGAACGCCTGGCAGGTCCGATGCCTGCCACCTTGTCTTTATGAAGGTATGGTATACACTAGCATATCTCAGCAAAACTCTAAAACCCTCCTGCCCAGAATTTACCAGTGTATGAGCAGTTTCAATGGGGGTGCCGCTGCAGCATGCTATGGACAAATCACATTTCGGCTGATCATATCGAGAATGTGAACATTACAAAATCTTTCCAGTGGCCAGCATATGGTACATTAGGTGAAGCGAGATGGCATTTTCTTACAAAGTAATGACTTTCTCTACAGCTTGCTCAATAATGTATAAACTGCAACATCTTTGCATGAAAAAAGAACAAAGAAGGAATGAAAATTGCCTTAGAAAAAAAGAAAGATGCTGTTTCATAAGACACATGCTTAGGAGAGAGCAGAATTTTGACTTCTACCCTGAAAATTAGGCCCTACGAGCATCTGAATCTCTTTAAATCTATAATCACAAACTACAGTGTTCAAGATATAGAATACACAGTAGAGATTTCCTGTCTGAATTTGTTCAGGCTGCTACATATAACAAAGTACCACAAATTTATTTCGCCCAATGTGGAAGGTAGAAGTTTAAGACCAAGGCACCACCAGATTCAGTGTCTGGTGAGAGCCCAGTTCCTGGCTATCAATGGCACCTTCCAACTGTGCCCTCATGTGGCAGAAGGGGTGCAGAAGTTCTCTGAGGTCTCTTTTATAAAGGCACTAATTCCATTCATGAGGGCATCACCCTCACAAACTAATCTCGATCCAGTACCATCACATTAAAGGTTAGCATTTCAACATATGAATTTGGGGGAGAGGGACAAAAACATACCATCTTGGGCAGTTGTTTTCAGATTGCTGTTATGGGGAGTGAGCCCTGGGGTCCAGTGTGTGCTGCACAGGTGATGGAGTAGGGTAGGGGATCCTGTACCCCTCCTACATCCAGCCCTTCCAATACCTCCAGCAGCTGCAATGTTCTGTTTGCTCTACACTTGACAATGTGCACTACAGACCAAACGGATGACAGAGTCTGGGAGAGGCTGACCACTCACCAAAGGTCTCCCAGGCCAAGTCAGCAGCCAGGCTGGACAGCAAGGGTGCAGACAACCTGAACACACAGCTGCCAGGGATGAACTGGGGGAATGTGAACAAGCTCCTTGATGGAGCCACCTGCATAGCCACTACTTTAAAGGCCAGATACAATTTATGCAATAACTATCTGAATTTAATAATAACAATAATAAAAAAAGAACAACATGTACACTGTAGGGAATAATTCTTACTCTGTGAGCAGACAGAAGGCATAATTTTAAGAAGCAAATAGCTGAGCTGGATTTAAAGGTAAACTATACTTTTCTGCTTTTGTGATGACTTTCTGGCATCAAGCAATTGGATCTTTAATCCCAAGTTACATTTTTATTGATGATAATAAGCACATTTTAACTTTCCCGAATAAAATTACATACATTAAAGATTGAGTTCTAATAAAAGCTTGAATATGTCATACATTATTAATGTTAGTAATTTTAAAGTCAAAATCTTTTATATACTCCTTTTAAGATGAAGGGATGTTACAACAGACGACTTTAAAACATGCTCTGACTGTCATCTTCCAGCTGGAGTTCTGGAGATTTAAGATAAAGTGTCAAACAAATTTGATAGCTCAGAAATATATTCAAGCCAATTCATTTAGACAGGGTACACTGACGTTTTGGGTGCGCTATGGTAAAATCATTTAATTTTTGCTGCTAATCAGATCTGTAACGTAAACCTGATTTAACCAGAAAACTTCCTTGTACTTAAAATGCTATTTATGCTGCATTAAGAATAGAGGCTATTGACTGATTTGTGGGCATTTCCCCTACTAAAGTTAGGCCCTATTAATTTAAAGTCAACTAAAAATTATTAAAAAGCTTTTATTATTACATGCTGAAGAGATCTGACAAGATATGCTTAAGGTGCAAAGTGACCGAAGCAAATTTTCATATAAGAGCTAGAATATGTTTAATGTATGGCTTTTTATTTAATTAGCATCTAGTTTTTTAGATATGCTGGTAAGATCAGCTTCTACTATTCACAGAGTAACCAGTGTAAAAGTCGTTATCAAAACAGATAAGTGAAGAGAAAAACTCAAATGTACTGAACTGAACATAAGGGTTTTTTTTGAAAGGGTGGCCATGTGAGATTAATGCAACGGCTACCCCGTTCTAATCTGTTCCTCACCCTCTTTACCCTCTCTCATGCAACAGCACTGCTTTCTTTTAAGGGCCTTGTTTTACATGGCTTCAGGAGGGCCCATGTCCTCCATGGCTGGGTCATGGTGGAAGACTGAGGACTCATACTTTGTGGTCAGAGTTCTCCCCTGGGCTGCTGCATGCAGGAGCAAATACCATCCCTTGAAGGGTATTGCCAGAAGCATCCAGCAGCACATGCCCACACTGCAGAGGTCCACGTGAAGAATGACAGGGCAGAGGACCAGCCACGAGGCCCAGAGAACTGAGCCCTGGGTTTCCAGCTATACTTCCCAATGATGGAAGCCAACTTTACATTTTCTTTTTTGCCCCTTCTTCAGCTACTTTGAGTTGACTTTCTGTCACTTCAATTAAGAGCCCTAAAAAATAAAACTACCCTTCTTCTGATCTCACTCTTCTTCTCCCATCCCACCTCCTTAAATGTGCCAAACTGTTGAAAAGTATTAATCAGTTGGTATGGGTAAATTGAAGAGAATGTTGTGATAGTTTTGGACCAGCTGGATTTGGGTGTGGGAGTGGAGGTTGGGAGTCAGGGACTAGATGGATCTGTGGACACAACCGCTGGGATGGTGTGCTCTAAGCCCAGCATCTTGGATTTAAAGCATTCACTACAAGAGCAATCATGAGAAATCTGGGGTGCTGGAAGGCCACAGCCATTAGGCCTCACCAACCAATGCAATGTACCCTTAATTTTGTGGGGCTCTCAGATTTGTCTTAGGGTGGGCCCAGATGAATTCACCATGGCCAGCATCTCAGACATGGTTTGCCAGAGAAATGCTCAGAGCAGGCCAGGCTCTTAGGTATAAACTGATTTCAGACAAGCCAATGTAAGTCAAAATAAACTCACACGCAAATGCCATCAGCCGGTTGCTTCGGCTGACATCTATTTCATTTTTCATGCAGAGGCTCAGACATGTGACTATCTGACAGCTAAGGCTCATGAGGCTGGGGAGAGTGGGATCTGGAAGGACAGTGACCTTTCCTGGCAACTGGATGCAGGCATCAGATGGCATGGTCTGGCCCCACCTTGGGCCACAGCACACCTGACAGGGCAGGCAGAGGCCAGGATGCTGCCACATGTCCCTGTCTCAGGAAGAACACCCTGAATGTACTCACTGTTTGGTCAATGTAGGCTTAGGCGAAAGAGGAGGAGGAGGATGGCCTTACTTTCTCTGGGGTCTCCCTATTTAAAAACAAAGGCATTTAAGGTGCAAAAGATTCCAGGGGAACTCTACCAGGCCACAGATGCTCACCAATCCTTCCTCAAACACTGTTCTTGGCTCTGCCTCAAGAGTTCATGGCAGAACATTGACAAATGGCTCCCTTCATTTCTTCACAGCATCTTCCAGAAAGGGTTTCTGTTCATTCACTGATTAGTGCTTGGCCTGGGGAAAGCATGAAGGACCCACCCAGCCTCCTAACCCTCACAGGCAGGTAGAAGAGACTGATCTGAGAGAGTCATTTACACAAACCCAAGTTTCAGATGATGACCAATGGTGACAAGTGTAATAAAGGTCAAGAGGTCCAGGAAGGCCCCCCTGAGCACAGGATGGCTTCTGATCTCACACGGCACAGAAAAGCCATGTAGCTCAGCGGCTAAGGCGCCAGCCACATACACAGGAGCTGCCAAACAACGACAACTACAAAAAAAAAATTAAAATTAAAAAAATAGGCATGTGGGTGGGCGCCTGTAGTTCCAGCTACTTGGGAAGCTGAAGCAAGAGAATCACTTAAACCCAACAATAAAAAAAAATAATAAATTAAAAAAAAAACAAAAACAAAAAACCCAAGAGTTGGAGATTGCTGTGATCTGTGATGCCATGGCATTCTACTGAGGGTGACATAGTGAGAGTCTGTCTCAAAAAAAAAAAAAAAAGAAAACAAAATAAAAGAAAAGCCCAAGTGAGGACAGGAAGCTTGCACAGCAGAGGGGTCAGACTACACCAGGGGTGTAAGTGGAAGGACTTGGAGCTGCTCAGGGCCATGGAGGAGGAACCAGGCTGCAGCACGGACAGTACAGGCACAGGGCTTGGGGGTGGGGGGTGGGGGTGGGGGGGGTTCTGCAGCAGGCGCTGCAGGTTGACTTGCTATCCTCAGAGAGGGTCATCCATGCAGGGCAAGAGCACAGAGCTCTCCAACCATGTCTCATAAAGCAAAAAGCCTGTCACTCAACCTTTCTCTCTGAGTGTCCTGCCGGTAGAAAATATTCTATCAGGAATTGGGTATGCTTAAGAAGAAATCCTAAATTCCTAACTGCTATGGAGGCAAGGCACCCTTGATGGCTTTCTGCACCTTCCATGCCTCCCTTTGGGCAACCGCTTCCCTGCATAAAATCCTAGCCCACTCCCCAAGAGGCAGCCTTACCTGATGTTACTCCTATTCTTGCAGTTGGGTGGCATGTGTTTCTTGCATGCCCTGAGGTCCTGTCAATAAGAGGGCCAGGACGTGCTAGAAACAAAGGAGGTTAGGGCTCAGGTAGAAGTGGGCCTAGGAAATTTTTTTTCTTTAGTAGCTTTACTCCAACTTTAAAAAATGAAAACCAATGTCCTTTCCAAAAGTTCAGTTCTCCCTGAGCACATAGGGGATGCTGCACAAGTGAATGAGGGTTGTTCCCAGTGCTCTGCTGAGCACCACCATCTGTAAGCAGCACTACAGTAACGTGGCATGGCACCCTAGAAGACATGTCCTGTAAGGGTCTCCCACAGGCCCTTGGAGCACTCACCTATGCCTCCCTCACCACCTGCTTCGTCTCCCTGTAATTACCTCCCCGGGAAAGGTCACATGTAGTCAACCTTGAGGTTTCACAGCCAGGCACTTGGTACACGTCTGCTCAGCTAATAAACTCCACTTGCTATCTCAGCACTGTGATTTCACATGCACCCGTAGCCCCTCTAGACCAATGTCCACAGCAGCGGGACCCATGGTGCCAGGAGTGTGAGCAGCAGACCCAGAGGGAGGGACTTCAGTGAGCAGCCCACCCAGGCACACGCCCTGCTGATCCTGCTCTGCAGCTATTTCTTCTTTCATCCTTTGTTGCAGCCTGGAGACCCTCTGATGTGCCAGGCAATCTTAGACCTCCTATTTCAGTGACACCATGACAGGAGTGAGACAGCAGCATTGCTGGGCTGTGTCAGATGGCTCTGAAGCAGACTACTCACTAATCTGGCCCCACTTTCCCCCAAACTGGAATGACCCTACGGGACCTAGTTTTATTATTTCCAGCCACACGGACCCCATAATAAAACATTCTATGATGTGCCATAGAAAACCCCCAAGTTTAGGGAGGGGGTGTCACTGGACAGAGGGGAGGAGCATGGAGGGAAAAGGGGAGCTGCTGTCCCTAAGCACACCCCAGGCACCCACGCTGACGGGGAGGGGCCATATCACACACCTTCTCTGTGCCCCGCTGGTCACTTTTCCAGTGGATAGTCACACCAGGAGCTCAGACAGGCAGGGGACAGGGCAGAGGGCCCACCCTCCCTACTATCACAGGGGGCCAGGCAACCAGGCTATGAACATGAGTTTCTACCTTGGTCATAAAAAAAAAAAAAAGAGAGAGAGAGAGATTATTCCTTTGTGAACAGGCAAGCAAATAACATGACTGGCTATGCTGCAGCCTTTCCCCTCTTTCCCTGGTATTCTTAACAGTGGGGAGGGCCAGACACGTCGAATCTTGCTTTACCAACATTTAGGGTTTCCCATCCCTTCTGTTCCTGATGACCCTGGCTCTGGCCATTGGGCCGGATCAGGGTGAGGGAATACTCACCGGGGACACAATTATAAAAGGGACTTGACCTAACAAATGCAATCAATGTAACCTGGTTCTTTGTACCCTCAATGAATTCCCCAACAATTAAAAAAAAAAAAAAAAAATGGTTTAAAAGCATTAAAAGCATAGCATTTAAAATAAAAAAAAGCACAGGATTTTCTAGCAAATATGAAAGTCAAATGGTAACACAGATGTCAAGGAAAAGAATTTAAAAATTTTTTTTTCATTATAATTTTTAATCGAAAATACATATTTAGTACCTCTCAACACATATACCAGATCCATGAGCACAGGCATTTCTGAATATGCAAAAGAGGGTGTGAGATGTGGCAAGGCTGAAACATGGCATTCTGGAGCAGGACTGAAATCCACTGGCAAAGCCTGGCGGGCCTGTGGCTCTTCAGGACCACACCTGC